>JAUCBJ010005286.1:0-14698 GCA_032718475.1 Nemertoderma westbladi
TAACGCCGTTTATTATTTTAAATGTTGTGAAAATATTGTATCGCGAACATTTCTTACTCTATGCTAGATACTGAAGTAGGCCCTATGAGCATGGGTCTGTGAGTATGGGCAAATGTTACCATTAGAAAAAGAACAATATACAAATATTATACACTGGTTAACCCTTATAAATATTCCCTTTCGAACTTAGACAATGCGATGCCAAATTACTTTTTTTCATCATCACAACAAATTAAGAACCATTATTTTCTACAAAAATCAAACTGAACTACCAGTACTGCTGTTCTCCATACCTCTTGATATTACTCACTATAATCAGTGAGCAGCACAATGTGAGCAGCAGACTGCTGATGATATGTGTCACTCCGAGTTCTCCGAGGTGGCTGGCTTCTTGGAAAATGAGCAATGCAAAGCAACGAAAATTGGCGCAATATTATAATGGTGCGACGATTATCAAAAGTAATTCCGTTTAATTATACTAAAGAAAGATGGTTACCATGGGAGAAATAATATCTGATAAAAAAATGATTTTGAGGTTAGGAGTGAGCGTACGTAGATGCGATGTCTTTCAATTCTAAACTTGAATTTTTTGCTGGAATTAAAAGAAACTTTGTAGACATGTACTGCAATCTCTGATCAATTCACCTAAATGTAAAATTTAATGTTTAATTTAATAGAATCAAACTAACTAATAACATCGCCCCTACAGCACAACAATGGGCTGGTTTCGTTTGGTCCAGATAGCCTTAATTTGAGGGGCATCGATAATCTATAGTGAAGTGGAGCACTACTAGTGGGCTACTACCAAGGCGACCTTACTAACAGTCATTGCAGTCCAAAAAACTGCAAAATTAGTGTAGGCCTAAAAGTATAGCGAAGGAATATAGAACGGTGTTTCTTCATTTAACAATACGTCCTTTAAGAAATGGTAAAATATAAACAGTATAGGAGGGGTGCGTATTTTGAGTTTTGGTGTGTATCTATCTATGGCTATAGGCCTCTGTATGTATGTATCTATTAAATGTATGTATGTATCTATACATGTTCTTGTACTGTACATGTACAGTCAGTATATGTATTCATCTGCCATAAATCGGCAGATTTCCACACTTTATAGACTTTGTAGTTATAAAGCTTCCCCCTACGCTCAGAATAAAATATTTTCATGCAAAACAGGACAAGCGCAACGAGGCTGGCAATGGAGACGAGTAATAATAATAATTATTTTTTTTATTTCATCAGATTAAGAAGTAGACATATATGTATAGGTAGTATTAGAGCACAATAAGATTGAGATATAGAAAATTAATTATGCACTAAAATAACAGAAATCGAAAAACCCTCCATAAACTATAGAGCCATATTTATAACGTTACATCTTTACTAATGTATAGAAAATTAATTATGCACTAAAATAACAGAAATCGAAAAACCCCCCATAAACTATAGAGCCATATTTATAACGTTACATCCTTACTAATGTAATCAAAGGAGTTATTTGATTTCAGTATTCTAGAATACAAACTGTAAGAAGATTTTACTGGCACTGCAGTTGCTAGGATACCTATGTAATTTACGGAAAATCCTATGATATGCTCTCTGAATTGTCTTAACAGAATTTACTGTATGCACCGACCAAATATTGCAACCATAAATACTAGTCATGGACTTCTAGAATATTATTTATACCTATGGTTTAAATTAATATTCTAGAATATTCTAGCTACTGATAATTTGAATTCACGTACCTGTTATCGTGAACTTCCACCTAAAGAAGTTCTCTTTCAACGAGACCAAAACACTGGAGAGCAATTGTCATTCAATGATACATTTGGCTAAATTACAAGCGGTGTGGCAACGATGTATAATCACCAGGCAAGTTCCAAGTCAGATGAATGTGGAAATGCATGAAGGCATGTAGCTAAAGAGGCAAATTTATCTTGTGGCGATTTAGTATATTATATTAATTAAGTTCGAAGGAGACGAGTTTATTTTTTGCCACAACTTTACGAGTTTTAGTCGTACGGAGCTGGTTTTGGGCTCATTCTGTTAGGAATATAAATATTTTATTCAAATCCACTTCCAATTTTAAGATTTTATTACGTTTTTTTCTCATTGAAAAACGCTGTGGTCGTTCGGTAAGTATCCGAAGCAACCCGATAGAGCAATGTCTTTAAGTCTAGTCCTAAAGAATTCACTATTAATCATAATAGGATCCTGGTTCACTTTCCGATCGAGTCGTTAGAAAGGTTTATTTCCTGTGTTCACAGACCCTAACGCACCACAACTACCCACGGATTTTGAAGTGGGCGGACTCACAAAGGAACATTTTAGAACTTTATTAAGAATGTGTTTAAAGGATAATCGGTTTGTTTTTAATGAAAAACTTTATAAACAAATTGATGGCATAGCCATGGGGTCCCCTTTGAGTGCAGATATAGCCAAAGCTTTTCTTGCTTTCCACGAAAAGCATCCGCCATGTTTAGATATAAAGATCGCTTGCCATCCAAATGCGTTCCAATACAGTATACCTATTTTCCTGTGGAGGTTGTAGTGCCTCTTACATCGGTAAAACAAAACGACACTTATAGGAACAGATCGCAGAACACACAGGCGTTTCATTATACACTGGTAAGAGAATTAAAACCACCCACAGACTCCCGAATTTTCGAGCATTCTCTAGCGGAAGACCACCCACTTAGCAAAAGTGATTTTAAAATATTAACTTCTGCATCCAATAATTTGGATTTGTGCATTAAAGAATCTCTACTTATTAAGGAACATGGACCCACCCTGAACACCCACCTATACTTATTTTTATTTTTTATTGAAAGATAGAAAGTAAAATGTAAGTACAGTAGGTAGCGTTGAAGCTTATACCTAGGGTCAATTTATACAATTTATTAGTCAACTAGCAGACTGTTGAGATAGAAAAATACAAGGATTGCTCGAAAACTCCGCCAACTTCCAAAAAAACGCCAAAGCAATAAATCTCTGAACGTCTTTCATCGAAAATCAGGAAGAACGTTTATCCGTATTTGAATCTTCACTATCTGGAATGGCAAACAGTATCGGCAAACAGATAAACGATGAAATTGATCGTCATTTAATGCAATCGCCAAGAGTAGAAGTAGAGGATCAACAAGGAGAATCAGCCAGCCGCAATGAAACATCGAACAATCTTCTATCCTCCAAGGAACGGAAATATCTTGTCAACTCAATTAAGACTCTAATCGACTACGAAATTAACCAAATGCATGACAAACTCCAACTATTATCACAAAAAAATCTAAAGGAAGCTAAGGTTATGATGAAAGATATTCAACTTGAGCAAGAGAGGATCAAACAGTTCTCACGCACTAATTGTTTACTCCTGCACGGAATCCCTCTTGATCGAAAATCTGAGAAAAACGAAGACGACACTGTTCATGTTGTCCTCAAATTCATCAATGAGGACATTGAGGTTCCGATTTCGGAGGAAGATATTGATCGCTGCCACCGGTTACCTGTTGATACACGCCAGGATTCGAATCCTGCTATATTTATAAAATTTGTGCAATACCAGTGTCGGTCTACGGCATTGCGCTCTGCCTTTAAGCTGCGCTCTACTGGGAAGTTCATAACCGAGTCGCTCACTAAACGCCGCTACGACACGCTGAAGAAAATAAGGGGAAAAGGGGTTGGTTGGTCGAGGGATGGCCGTCGATTTGCTATCGGTTTTTCTGGATACGCAACACCAATCGATGATATCAATGATCTGAGGCTAGTCAAAGACATCAGTACAGAGGAGAAGAATGCTCACAGTCGGAAAGTGAAACATCTGAAACGAAAATCGGATTTTGCCTCGAGCAAACAACCCAATATTCACCAGGAAGAAACAGCAGGAACACGAAACCAGAAAACCGCACGGCCAGAGAATCTCGTTTCCTCTAAGGGTGACAATGATGTTGAGAATGATGTCAACATTATCAGTGCATCAATAAGGAGAGAGCAATTCGTGGATCTAAGTGATGGCGAGAATAAATTCAAATAAATCAATATTCTATAATATTCAATATAATATAAAAAGTCAATTTTTGAAATATTTATCCCTTAGATTAGAATTATATACAAATGCTAGTTAAATATTATACTAGGATAGGAAAGATTGGGCTAGGGACATTAAACTTCTACTTCCGCTAAAACTGCATCCTATTTAGTTAGCTACGCCATACTATATCGCATAAGACCTACGTAGTGATATATATATCTGTGAGGGTCAGGTGAAGGGGATAGACTGAGAATTGGGTGATGATTGGGTTCAAAGGGCATTTATACAGTAGGTCGCGGCTAGATCATTAGGATTTAGTCTAGTAGCATAGCATAGGTATAAAATAAACTTATTTAGGAAGTAAGTAAGCTAGTTTTATTTTGAACTGTAAGTCCAACTCTGCTACTTTTAAATTTCTTTATATGACCAGAAAAAAATGTTCCTTCTGTTGTCAAATAATTAATAAAAATGTTGCTGATATACAGTGTGCATTTTGCTCACACATATGTCACATCAAATGTTTACCGGGTGTGAAACAAACAGACTATAATTATTTTAGGAACTTAGACCATTGGTTATGTCTTAGTTGTATAGAGAATTCCCTGCCATTCCAAAAAATCGAAAATTACGAAGAATATATTTTAACAATATCTGACTTCCGTTTATCATCTGTGGTGAATCTTGATCTCTTAGATAATAAATTCATAAATTTCTTGGACGATGATGATTCAATATTTAATGAACCTGGATCTGATCCCTGATGCAAATTTTTTCAATAACTTCAATCCAAAATGTAAATATTACAAAATCCATCCGAAATTGGTTGTAAGGCGGAGCAATCATTTGCTATAATGCAGGCTAATATCAGAAGTTTAAATAAAAATTTAGAAGAACTTGAACAATTATTGCTGTGTTTAAATAATCAACCAGCGGTTATAGGCCTGAGTGAAACATGGCAAACCGAACAAAATCACGACTTGTTTCCTTTGAAAAACTATAATTTTTTCTACAATTTTCGAAAAGATACTGTAGGTGGGGGTGCTGGTATATACGTCCGTGACGACCTTGAGTGTGATATACGACACGACTTAGGATCATTTAAGAGCGGTTTATATGAGACAATTTTTGTTGAATGGAGTAGAGAAAACAATAAAAATGTAATATTTGGAAATATATATCGTCCTCCAAATACAGATATCCAGGCATTTCTGGAGCTGCTAAAAATAGACCTTGAAAAAATAAATAATGAAGCTATGAAGCTATGCTATTTAAGTGGAGATTTTAACATTAATATCCTACACGCAAATGATTGCGCAGAGGCGCAAAATTTCATTGAGTTATTAAATCAAACATTTTTCGTTCCACTAGTTAACAAACCAACACGAATTACGGATCACACTGCAACCTCAATTGATAATATTTTAACTAATGACTACACTACCATTAAATATACTGGAATCTTGTTAGCCAATATTTAAGATCATTTACCTATCATAACGTTTTGTGACATTCCAAATTATATTCGCGCTACCGCCCCAAAGTTTTACTATCGACGTGACCATTCAAAATCGAACACTATCCACTTCAAAGAAGCTATTCAGAATGTAACTAAGGTGGGGTGGAAGCTCGTTATGGAATCTGACAATCCAGATACCGCTTACGATAACTTCATATCGAATTATCAGGAACTTTATAATCAACACTTTCTACTTAAGAAAATACGTATTATAAATCCTGTTAAACCATGGATAAGTGAATCTGTTTTTAGTTCAATCCGCACAAAACACAAGCTTTACTCCACTTTTCTCAAATATAAAACACAGGACACTAAAGATACTTTTATAAAATATAAAAATAATCTAACCACAGTAATCCGTAACGCCCAAAAAATATACTTTAGCGATCTGTTCGAAAAATTCAAGGGTAATATTAGTAAAACTTGGGGTGTAATAAAGTCGATAATTCCCTCCCATAAAAGAAAATCACAATACACCTCATCGTTCCTTATAAAAAATAGACTTGTGGGAGATGGCACTGAGATTACAAACGGATTCAATGAGCACTACTCGTCATTTGGGCAACAACTAGCAGCAAAAATACCTTCAACCAATGAATCGATTTACAAATACCTACCAGGTGGGCAATGCACATCAATGTTTCTCTCAAAAATTTCAAAAGATGAACTCAAGAATATAGTTTCCTCCTTAGCTAATAAACAAGCAATTGGACCTGATCTCATAAATCCATCTATAATAAAATCAGTATTTAATCATATCGCTGACCCTTTGCTACACATAATTAACTTATATTTGGAAACTGGAATTGTTCCTAGAGCTATGAAAATAGCAAAAATTACTCCTATCTACAAAGCAAAAAATAAAAAATTCGTTATAAATTATAGACCTGTTAGTGTCCTACCTTTCTGTTCAAAACTTATTGAAAAGTGTGTTTATAACCAATTAATATCATATTTAGAATGTGACGGGATCATAGATCCCGACCGGGTTAGATATGTACGCATCACCGTTTCGCTGGGCTGTGGCACTATAGTCGTTTTGGCCAAAGGCCGTTGGGAAAAATAATGGAGTTTGAGCTTCTCAATATTAATGTTCCGATTGACAATAGCACAGGATTGGTATATCGGTAATACAGAATGACCTCAGAAATATATGATATGAATTGGTGGCGGTGACGGTCATAAACTATGACCGGTCTGCAACTCTGTAACTAATGAACTGACCGGTAAATCAGTAATACAGAATAATATATAATTGATACACAAAGATATTGGTTTCACCTCTTATTCTACTTGGCCCTCTGTACCCAGTGGATGCTTTCCTATCTGTAATCACGTGCTTCCCTCCCCGCTATTGGCTAATATACTAATTGTCACTTTGGCACTCCCTGTGAGTGTTTCTCCCCGCTGCTAGCCTCTACTGGCTGTATTCCCTCCGAGGTGGTTTGACCTCTCACCTTTATCTGTGGCTTTAGGGTTTGTGTCGCACCACCCCCCCCCCCCCCCCCCCAAAAAAAAAATTGGTTATGAGGCGAGAATATTATTGGTAATCTCGTATCCCCAACTATATTAGTAAAATGCCACTGGTCCCATTTACTGGTGGGTAATGTAATCGAATTGAATCCGCTTACACTCCCCCCCATGCTATCTTCCCGGTGAGAAGATAGCATCAACCTTAAGTGCGCTTCAATTCCGCTGGAACCCAATCTAATATCGGGTGTGGGGTGGAGTTCTTTTCTCGGGGTCGGCTTTCCAGACCCCCCCCCCCCCCCCCCTCCCCCCTGGGTATGTTATTACTAACCCTCCTTGGTGCAATCGCGAGCTATGTTGCACCAAGGCAAAGAGCACAATTGTGCTCTCTCTTCACACAATTTTCTACTACCTCACTCTAATCTTACTCTCGGATCTCTCTGTCCCTTACTCTCTCTCTCACAGACCTCGTTGTCCCTTATTCTCTCTCTTACGGACCTCATTGTCCCTTATTCTCTCTCTCACGGACCTCGTTGTCCCTTATTCTCTCTCCAGTCCCTTGGGACTCTTCCTCTCTCTCTGCTTGCTCCCCACACTCGAATTGCACTCCTTTCACTCCCGCATGTGTCAACACCTCCTCTCCATACTTCCCCTGATTCCCCATTTTCGTTTTCATTCTCCATACACTTATTGGGTCCCACGCATGTGCGCATCATGTTAGTGGGATCTGTCTAAGTCTCGTCCAGCCGTTCTAGTCAATTAGTCCCCTAACTTTATTTTATTTTTTTTTGTCCCCCTGTCTGTGCTATTATCATATCTACCTTCCTACTTACTTACGTGGCGCCCTCAGTGCCCACAACTTTTAACTCTTATGGTACTACGTACCCTGCTACTACTCTTGTGGTATGTCTATATACCACACTCCCTATTCACTAACTTCTACCTCATACGGTACTATGTACCCTGCTACTACTCTCGTGGTATGTCTCTATATACCACACTCCCTATTCTCTAACTTCTAACTCTCTTACGGTACTATGTACCCTGCTACTGCTCTCGTGGTATGTCTCTATACCACACTCCCTATTCTCTAACTTCTAACTCTCCTCTTACTCTTACTAACTTCTAACTCTTACGGTACTATGTACCCTGCTACTATTCTCATGGTATGTTAATATACCACACTCCCTACTACTACTACTTAGTGCTACGTACTATCTACTACTATTACTTTTTACTATCTCACTTCTTATTTTATTATTTGCTTACTATTTATTTTTTTGTATTTTTTATGTGTGGGAAGGGCGTCTCGCCCTCATTCCCACCCCCTCAGTCCAACATATTGGATGACTAAACTCTAAGGTGAGCCTTCTAATAGGCAACACTTTCCCACAGCCCTCTTGTAGGTCTTCCTATCTTTGGCCCCTATCTTCCCTCCTATCCTGACTTCCACCGACCGGACTCTTCCGTCCTCGTTGGGGTAAGTATCTACCACTCTCGCTCATCTCCATTGGTTATTGATACTTGTATCATCAGTGACGATTACCAAGTCACCCTTCTTCAACTCTCTATTGGTATTTCTCCATTTACTCCTCCTATGCAATGTCGGAAGATACTCTTCTACCCATCTTCTCCAATATTCCGCACTTATTGCCTTAGCAACCTTCCAGCTTTGACGGGAATGTATGTCATCTGGGTCTACACCCCGCATGTCGATTGTTGCCGGCCTCTCCATTAGCAAGTGTCCTGGTGTTAGCACGTCCAGTGATTCCGGGTCGTCATTCTCTGGATATAGTCCCCCTTCGCACTTCATCGACTCCTTTACGCTCTCTATAGCTTGTTTATCTTCTACCGAGGTTCTGACCCCGGCCTCCTTTAATCCTTCGAAGTCCAGCCGCAGCAGCCTCTTAAGTTGCTCCTCTGCTCCTTCATCCTCAATCTCCCTCATTGTGCCTGCGAACATGCACCCTGATGTCTCCGACACCCTGAATGGAATCTTGGTTTTAATTGGGCCATTAAGCGTCCATCCGAACGGCATGAGAATCGCCATCGGATCCCGCTGCTTATTATCTCCAAATATGGTCCGTAGTCTCTCGTGGGCCGTCGGACAATCCATTCCGACTATGATGGATACCTTCGAGACATCCACTTCTGGTATTGAGAAATCGATATCGTCCAGAAACCGGTATTGTTCGACCTCAATCCTAGTGGGTCACCTGGCATTTATATTAATTGATTCTATTATTTGAATGGGGTCGATGGTCGCCCCATAATCACATCCTGGTGCTATTGCTGATATCTCGCACCGTCCCGTTCTCATCTCCAGGACCTCATCCTTGCTCGAGATAGTAGTTACCGCCATCCTACTCAGCCTCGTCTGTAACCCTATCTCCTCGGCCACCCAAATCTCCACCAGCGTGAAGGCTGCTCAGCCATCGACCAGCATCAGTGTCGTGGCTGATCGGCTGCTTTCTCATATCACCCTCACCGGTACCACCCCGAGTAGTACTGTTCCCCTTCTCTTTGCTCCTATGGTGCTTGTCGCCATTGTTTGACCTTTGCCTTGACCGAATCTTATTGGTGTCTCCTTACACTCTTCAACTCTGTGTCCGTCTACCACACATCGATGACAGATTCCACTTCTGTCCGCATATTCTACCTGATCTTGTTCGGGTAACGCCTGCCAATACTTGCAGTTCATAGTCTGATGGAGTGCGTTTGAGTGTAATTGGCATTTGTTTCTTGGATTATAGCCTTCTCTATACAGCGCATTGCGTATCGCGCGTATATTCATACTTAGCTGTCTAGCGTTCTTATTATTTGGGTTTGGCCTAGTTATATTTGTTTGTGTTATTATTTTGTCCCTGTTCATGCCACGGTATGGCCCTACCCCCGGCTATCTGTGGACTTGCAGTCCCCTGTGTCGCCGTGTATGGTAGCGACTGTCTTAACTTTGGTAACGCGTTTGACGCACTATGCTCTGGTTTCGGCCTGTTGTATTCGGTCCTCAGCGCCCTCCCCAGACTATCCTCGCTGTAGACTGGGTCCGTGATTAGTTCTGCCTCGTAATTGAGGAAGTTCGACATTTCCTCTAGGCCTGGTACCGCACCTTTCTTCTCCCGGGTGGAGAAGGCAATTGTAAAAGCTTTTGCGGGATGTAACTGGCCCTTTTTCTCCGCAATCCAGTTTCCCCTCAATGCGCTCAAATACTCTAAAACTGCCTGGCTCGAGTGACGCAGTCTGCTGGCTGATTGGCTGATTTGCTGTACGTGTATGGCCTCTTTGTTCTGTTCGATCAACCAATCAGAACAATGATCGACCAATCAGAGCGATTTCGCCTTGTGTTGGCTGTGGGCAGCAAAGGCTAGGGTGGTTTGGCATTTAGACATTCGTGGAACCTATAGAATCTGGAGCTCTGCCAATGAGAGCTATTTCTCTTTGTGTTGAAAGATACCTACAACAGCCCACAGGTTTCAGTGTGTTGGTTTTCCTGATGCCAGAACATCGGCTATGGAATTATTCTGTGTTTCAGACTTTAGCCAAACATTAGAACGGCTTTGATTACCGGAACGTATAACTGTTATCCTGCCTGTCAAATGCTATACATACCTTTCACCGCATTATTTTACTGCTATTTATTGTCGGTTATTAATTGTATCTGTTGATGGAATATCGTTATATTTGGATAATATCGATAAATAATCATAAAACCCCATCTTCTTGATATACTGAAGGTAAGAGACCGGTTACATGTAGCAATTGCGACTTATATGATATTGGTTTTGGAGTGAATCTAATGCTATTTCATAGGCACTACATGGGTCAATTGCTGTTCTCTTTATATGTGACTAAAATTAGTGAAGGTCGGCAGATCAGTGTGCAGTATTGTGCGGTACCGGTAGTGTGCATGACTGTGACAGATAACAAAGCATCTCCTAAAGAATGCGCCTTATACGTCATTAGCCATCCCGTTGTGTTTAGTATAAGTCATAACTCTGTTTATCTAGATAGAGCGCCACGTCCTAAAGGAACTGTTAATATTTCCCGAAAGTGAATAATATTTGTCAGAGATTATATATTAATGATCAATCGAATAATACAGTAGGCCTACACCGCAATAAGGTCAGAGCTTCCGAATCCAGTCTCCCGGGTATATCCAGCGGGTGAATGGTCGCGCATAGGCTGGCTTCGGCTAATGTAGTGTATCAAATACTCGTCATAGGCTAAAGTCGATTTACAAACTAAAAGACACCTAAATTAGGCAGGTTAAACTGCCTAAGGTCTAAAAGCGCGAACAGCAATCTTCCTCCACTTGTTTCTTAGCCAGATCGGCAGTGCCTGGGCTCATGTGCTGATGTTATTCGATGCGTTGAGTTTGTAAGGCGCATCCAAGGTCTTCAGCACAATCAGCGCCTTTTCGACTTTATTCGCGAAAGTCTTGATGCTGACAGGGTTATCCTGTAGTCCACCTGATGTTATTCCCCTTAGGGTTTGTCAGATGATCTTAGCAGGATGTCCAAATTCCCTGTCTAGGGCCCACCATGCAGTCGTTAATCCACCTTCGATACCTTGATACTGCCCTACGATGTCGTATGCTGGCCCCCCTGTGTAAACTTTTAAGTATTTTAGGCACTCCGCCTGCGTCAGATTCTTTGTTAATATCTCGTTACTGTACATACGGCGGAATTGCAGATATTCCTCCAGTTTGCTTCCATCGAATTTGAACGGCTCCACTGGTGGCAGCTCGATCTTGGTCTTATGCGCGTCGATGAGTGTCACCATTCCCATCGCTTGTACTTCTAGTGCGCTCGATGGATGCTGTACAGATTCCCCTGCAGCTGGATGCGGTTCGCCCGTCAGGCCTGTCGACCTCTTTTGTGTCGGATATATCATTGGGGGTAACGGTCCCCTCCATATCTCTGTATCACACGATCTATTTTGGTCGAAAGGGTTTTGGGATTTTGTTCTTGGTTGAGTATATTGCTGATATTGTAATGGGGGAATGTCACCCTGCCCCCCCCCCCCCCCCCCCACACCAGTGTCATATTTGGTATTGGGGTTGATGTTACGATGTTAGTGCCTAAACATCTATCAGCAATAGCTCCCCCTCCCCTGGGTATATGTTATATCCCTGCATATTATAGTCATACTGGTGTGCAGGTAGCAGTATAGGCCTATCCACTTCTTGCCTACCTACCGGTATGTATGCAGCGACTTCCGGATCTAATCCCGTTGTCTGCGCTACCCTATCGCCTATACTATCTCTTCCAGCATGGCCTATAGTATGTGCAGTAAGGCCTACAGTATGTCCTGCAGTCTGCCTGTATCCTTCCGGAACGAAGATTAATCTTCTTGAATATTCCAAGAAGTCCTCCCCGCAACTACCGTACTCTCGATCGGCAGCTACGTCCCGTCGGGAAGTTTCTCTTTGATCCCCTCTCCTGTCCTCGTCTTCGTACTGGTACATCCTGTACCCTTCTCCCGGTGTGTGGTATATCTACCCAGGCTGTGTCTCTCCAGGGCGACGGCAATCTCCCGGAGTTCGACCCCACTGACTCTCTAACTCCATCTCTACTACCGATGTTTCACTGTCCATCCTTCCTCTCCGGTTGCTCGTAGCGACGCTTCTTCTATTCTCTTCACTTCTTCTCTCTTCAGTGTAGCGATCCCCCTCGTAAGATCTCGCTTCGACCTCCCGGATAAACTCCACTGTTCTTCTTCCATCTTCCGACTGGGCTCAACATCTTGTCGCTTGCCCACTCACGGTGCCAACCTCTCTCTCTCTACCCGGTTGGACACTCCTGGGGATACTCGCAATCCCCCTACTATTCTCTGTCGTCGGGTGCCGCGGTTCACCTAACTCGCCACGCGCATTGTCCGCCGACACTTGTAGGGCATTCTCTGCCCCCCTCTCTCGCCACTAATCTCTCGTGGTAGGGTGCATTTAAATGTATTTTGTTCAGAATTAGGGCTATTATTTGGAATATTTTGCATATTTAAAATAGAATTATTATTTGGATTATTTTGCACATTTAAATTAGTATTATTTGGATTATTTTGCACATTTAAATTAGTATTATTTGGATTATTTTGCACATTTAAATCAGAATTATTATTACCGAGTAAAATATTATTTTCTGCAACAAAGGTTTGATTAGGGTTGTCTACTACGGTACTATACGATACGACTACGATACGCTTTCCCGCTCTCTCACTCGCCAGTTCTCCCTGTCCAAAACAGACCAAATAATGAAAATGTTTATTCGACTCACTTAGTATCTGGTATAGTTTAGGCTGGTCTACCTTTCTCCCCTCCTTGGCCTCTTTGAGCAGTTTCTTGGTGGCGTTGTAGGCCCGCCGTAGCCAATCACTTGTCCCGACATCCTCTCTGTTGACTCTACCTCCTCTCCTCGTCCGGCGTTGTACCGACGGCCCCACCGCCGCCGTTCCGGTGCGCCGTCCGTCACCCTCGGCCTGTGGCTGGCGACTTCGGTACTCTCTCTCGTACGTCTCTCTCTCGTGGTTGACGGCCGCCCTCCGCTTGGGTAGCCGGATCATCTCTCGTTGGCGAATCCGGCGCGGCGGGCCGATACTGTCTCGTCGCGGCCTCTCGGATCGTTTGGTTGGTGTCGTCCGGGGTCCGCGACGGCGTTCTCTCTCCCTCCGATAATCGGGGCTCCTGCTCACTCATCTTGTCTTTACTTTGCAGTCACAGTTTGTTGTAGGTGGCAAGTTTATGACTGTGACAGGATCATAGATCCCGACCGGGTTAGATATGTACGCATCACCGTTTTGCTGGGCTGCTGCACTATAGTCGTTTTGGCTGAAGGCCGTCGGGAAAAATAATGAAGTTTGAATTTCTCAATATTAATGTTCCGATTGACAATAGCACAGAATCGGTATATCGGTAATACAGAATGACAGCAGAAATATATGATATGAATTGGTTGTGGTGATGGTCATAAACTATGACCGGTCTGCAACTCTGTAACTAATGAACTGACCGGTAAATCAGTAATACAGAATAATATATAATTGATACACACAGATATTGGTTTCACCTCTTACTCTACTTGGCCCTCTGTACCCAGTGGATGCTTTCCTATCTCTAATCACGTGCTTCCCTCCCCGCTATTGGCTAATATACTAATTGTGACTTTGGCACTCCCTGTGAGTGTTTCCCCCCCGCTGCTAGCCTCTACTAGCTGTATTCCCTCCGAGGTGGCCTTGTGCGCCCCCCCCCCCCCCCCCCCCCCCAATGTTGGTTATGAGGCGTGATTATTATTGGTAATCTCGTATCCCCAACTATATTAGTAAAATGCCACTGGTCCCATTTTCTGGTGGGTAATGTAATCGAATTGAATCCGCATACATAGAAAAATACAAAATAATAACATCTCGTCAATTTGGGTTTCAAAGAGAGCGTTCGCCAGATATAGCACTATCTTTACTTTTCTGAGAATTATCAGACGATGTAGAAAATTCCCAAATGACAATAAGAATTTTTTGAGACCTATCTAAAGCTTTCGATACCGTCGACCATAACATTCTACGTCAAAAATTGGAACATTATGGAATTCGGGGTACACCTCTGGAATGGTTCAAAAATTATCTCTACAACAGATACCAATACGTTCAATATGGTGCGAATGCATCCTCACTTCGACCTATCACCATAGGTG
>JAUCBJ010005287.1:0-47253 GCA_032718475.1 Nemertoderma westbladi
AGAAGTTAGAAGTAGTAAAGGATAGTAAGTAGAGAAGTTAGAAGGCGGCGGAGTATAGGGAGTGTGGTATAAACATACCACGGGAGTAGAGGGTACGTAGAAGGAGAGTAAGTTAGAAGGCGGCGGGGTAAGGGAGTGTGGCATATTGTCATGCCACGAGTAGTAGTAGGGGGGTCGTGGGCACCGGAAGCGCCACGTAGAAAGGAGTAGTAGTAGGGGGGTCGTGGGCACCGGAAGCGCCACGTAGAAAGGAGTAGTAGTAGGGGGGTCGTGGGCACCGGAAGCGCCACGTAGAAAGTAGTAGCAGAGAGAGGTTGTGGGCACCATAAGCGCCACGTAGAAGCAGTAGTAGAGTGGTTGTGGGCACCGTTAGCGCCACGTAGATGGAGGTAGAGTTAGTAAGAGGGTACGTAGTACCGGTTGTGGTTGTGGGCACCGTTAGCGCCACGTAGATAGAGTAGAGTAGTGGAGAGGGCACATAGGGTGCCAGGTAGTAGAGTGGTAGAGACGGGCACATAGGGTGCCAGGTAGTGTAGTTAGAGAGGTAGTTGAGTAGTAGAGAGGGCACATAGGGTGCCAGGCAGTAGAGTAGCAAAGGCGGGCACATAGGGTGCCAGCTTAGTAGAGTTAGAAAGATAGTAGCAGAGTAGAAGTAGTAGTAGAATGGTTGTGGGCACCACAAGCGCCACGTAGATGGAGGGTTTTAGTCAGGGTTAGGAAAGAGTTAGTAGACTTAGCAGAGAGTAGAGTTAGTGGTTAGTAGAGTTAGAATTAGAGCTAGTTAGAGTTAGTAGGGAGTTAGAGAGTTCTAGTTAGAGTTAGTGGAAAGTTAGAGGCTTTAAGTTAGAGCTAGAAGTAGTAAGGGTCAGCAGAGAGTAGAGTTAGTAGTTAGTAGAGTTAGTTAGAGTTAGAGAAGTTAGATAGTTAGCAAGTTAGACCTTAGATAAGGTAGATAGTATGATAGCACAGGGGTAGCATTAGAGATTAGGGCCTTAGGAAGTGGTAGAGAGTGAGAAGAGCTGTTGGCGAGAGAGAAGAGTGTGATTCAGGTGTGGGGAGAGAGTAAGAGTGGGGAGTTGAGTTAGAGAGCGGAGCTAGAGTGGTGAGAGTGTCGGGGAAACAAAAATTGTGTGAGAGAAGCGCACGATCGGCCCGACATGAGACGCCAGAGGGTAGTGACATCATACCCATAGGGAGCGGCCTGGAAAGCCGACTCCAAGAAAATAATCCCACCCCACACCCGATACTAGATCGGGATCCAGCGGAATTGTAGCGCACTTTAGGTGGATGCTATCTTCTCACCGGGAAGATAGCATGGGGGGGAGTGTTAGCTTATCCAATTCCGCTAACACGAACCCATAAAGTCAACCGTTAAGCAATATTGGGGGCCACGAGATTGGGGAACCAATAACTCGTGTCACCCCAACAAAATGGGAAGGAGAAACACACAATAAGGGTCAGGGGCCAAACCCCTAACAGAGAGAGAATAGCTGGAGTGAACGGGAACACTCCAAAGGGTGCCAACAAGAATATTAGCCAATCAGGGGGGGAGCATCGACTGGGTAATGCAATGAGGCCAACCCGTGCAGTATATATTACCTGTCATCACATCATTGTAGTAGTTATCCCAGTAGTCAGGTAGTACGGTGACAGTCAAGACCGTCACCGCCGTCACCCATATTACCTGTCATCACTCATTGGCGCTATCTGTTATCATATCTACATATATATATATCTACATTATATCTATACTGGAACAACAAACTCCTTTTCTATCACACGGTGCGGCTGACGCGTACGAAACAACACCGGATAAACCGGGATCCTCTCGGATCCCGTCACACTGCAAAAGGCTGCAGATATCGTCGACAACCCCGAACTGACGAATAAATCTCCCGACTTGATCCTCGAATCCCTCTGTCGGACAGCCCGGGGCGACCCAGACTACGTTGACCTACTTCAGTCAATCCAATCTGGCTTTCCACTAACTTCCCGCGACCTCCCTGGAGTGGCTCCATATTGGTCCATTCGGGAAGAGCTTTCAACTGACAACGGCCTGGCACTCTACGGCCAGAGAATCGTAATTCCCCGCGCCGCAAGGAAGGAAGTCCTTGCTCGACTTCACTCTGCTCATCAGGGAGTCGACAAAACTCTACTTCGTGCCCGCCAAACCGTTTACTGGCCCGGTCTAACCAACGACGTTAGGACCTCCATTTTGGCGTGCGAACCATGCCTCACCCGTCGCCCAAGTTTGGCGAAGGAACCACTCCTCCGGGACCACGAGGCCAGTCGCCCATTCGAAGAAATTTCAGGCGACATATTCTCCCTCGATGGAGACCACTTCCTTGCCGTCGCCGATCGCTATTCGGGATGGCCAGAAATATACCCCTACAGTAGCTATCCTACAGCAGCATCCACGGCGACCCACCTGCGGGACACATTTATCCACTATGGTGTCCCAAACCGCTTCAACTCCGACGGCGGAACGCAATTTATGGGTGCGAATCTCACAAAGTTCCTCTGTGATTGGGGAGTCGAACAGGTGTACTCTTCTCTGGAATATCCGCAGGGCAATGGCCATGCGGAGTCGGCTGTTAAAGCTCTCAAAACTTTATTAACGAAAACGGGGGGGGGGGGGGGGAATACATTCAACTGAATTCCAGGAGGGACTCCTGGAGCTGCGAAATTCACCCCGAGTCCATGGGAAATCCCCCGCCGAAATACTATTCGGGCACCCTATGCGTACTCGAGTCCCGATACACAGCCGAGCCTTCCTCTCTGACCATCAACGGGTCCGCACGGAACTGGACAGTTGTGTCCCAACTCTTATTGCGTCCCACGCGTCGTATTACAACCGCGGCTCAAAAACCCTCCCTCACTTCTCTATTGGGGATACAGTACGCATACAAAACCCAACTTCAAAACGTTGGGACCGCACCGGAACTGTAGTCGAGCAGGCCACTCTGCGCAGCTACAAAGTCCGCACGCCTTCGGGATGGTGCCTCACTCGAAACCGCCGCCATCTACTCCACGATCACACCGGGACATCGCGGGACACTTCTATGGGGACCTCCGGCAGAGACGCCGTCTTTCAAACCGACCCTCCCCCCTACGACTGCCCTACCAAACAAGTGCGATGGGCGAAAGAACTCGTAAACGATTCCGCAATACCAGCTCGGCCGCGCAAAAACTACCCTAAACGGCACAGACGCCAACCTAACAGACTTTGAAACTGAAACTATTTCTTTTTGGCCGCGCATAAACTTTTCTAAACGGCACCAACGCCAACCTAACAGACTTTGAAACTGAAACTAACTTATTCTTGTTAGTTTATCATACACCTTCAAACTAGAAAGGGGGTGTGAGGATATCATTACTAATTGCCATACGCGTAGCCTATAGACTATCTATCTCATTAACATACTTTCATATTCGGTAACATTTCTGCTGTACCGCGGTATTAACACTTTTCTGCTGTATGTCAGTACCATATTACTGCAGTACTGATACTGACGTCTAACAACCTACGTTATTATTAATTATCTTGTTATCATAAAATAAACTTAATCTGAGCGTAGCGGTACGAAATACACCTTGATATTTCCTCACCTTATCGTCTCACAACACTGTATATATACTACTGCATATATTCTGATTAACGGGGGTAAATGGTACGCCTACACCTTACCAACTACGCCAACGAAACACCTAAAACTACATCTATATCTACACCATGCCTACACACATACATGTACCGGTACCGTAGCCGGTAGGTCTATAAATACTGTACATGTGTCTGTTTATTCTCAATTAAGTTAGATTTTATACAATATTTCTAAAACTTTCGTATTGTTTTGGTTCCTTTCAAGTGCCTTAGCCACTCCACTACTAAACCGTGCTACTGCCAACCTCGCCGGATGCTGAACTAACAAAGTGTCAGCTAATATCGATAATATCAGAAAGTGCATAGGCTACCTAAAATATCAGAAAGTGCATAGGCTACCTAAAATATCAGCAAGTGCATATAGGCTACCTAAAATATCAGCAAGTGCATAGGCTACCTAAAATATCAGAAAGTGCATATAGGCTACCTAAAATATCAGAAAGTGCATATAGGCTACCTAAAATATCAGCAAGTGCATATAGGCTACCTAAAATATCAGCAAGTGGAAGTGCATATGCTACCTAAAATATCAGAAAGTGCATATAGGGTACCTAAAATATCAGCAAGTGCATAGGCTACCTAAAATATCTGCAAGTGCATATAGGCTACCTAAAATATCAGCAAGTGCATAGGCTACCTAAAATATCAGAAAGTGCATATAGGCTACCTAAAATATCAGCAAGTGCATATAGGCTACCTAAAATATCAGCAAGTGCATATAGGCTACCTAAAATATCAGCAAGTGCATATAGGCTACCTAAAATATCAGCAAGTGCATAGGCTACCTAAAATATCAGAAAGTGCATAGGCTACCTAAAATATCAGCAAGTGCATATAAGCTACCTAAAATATCAGCAAGTGCATATAGGCTACCTAAAATATCAGAAAGTGCATATAGGCTACCTAAAATATCAGAAAGTGCATATAGGCTACCTAAAATATCAGCAAGTGCATATAGGCTACCTAAAATATCAGCAAGTGCATATAGGCTACCTAAAATATCAGAAAGTGCATATAGGCTACCTAAAATATCAGCAAGTGCATATAGGCTACCTAAAATATCAGAAAGTGCATATAGGCTACCTAAAATATCAGCAAGTGCATATAGGCTACCTAAAATATCAGAAAGTGCATATAGGCTACCTAAAATATCAGCAAGTGCATATAGGCTACCTAAAATATCAGAAAGTGCATATAGGCTACCTAAAATATCAGCAAGTGCATATAGGCTACCTAAAATATCAGAAAGTGCATATAGGCTACCTAAAATATCAGAAAGTGCATATAGGCTACCTAAAATATCAGAAAGTGCATATAGGCTACCTAAAATATCAGAAAGTGCATATAGGCTACCTAAAATATCAGAAAGTGCATATAGGCTACCTAAAATATCAGAAAGTGCATATAGGCTACCTAAAATATCAGAAAGTGCATATAGGCTACCTAAAATATCAGCAAGTGCATATAGGCTACCTAAAATATCAGCAAGTGCATAGGCTACCTAAAATATCAGAAAGTGCATATAGGCTACCTAAACAAATCAGCATTCGGTCTAGTAAGTGACATCAAACAAGTTGCAAAATGACGAAAGTGATATTGTAAATAGCTACAACACTCTAACCTCTTTCCAAGTAACACCGGAACTTTTGCAAATCTTATATATTGCGACTCCAGGTATAAGAGACATCGAACTCAAAGTGATTAACCATCCAATGAGGTTGGCCCACATCGGGTACTCGTATTGGTCGTGTTTAGCAGGTTTATATCCGACGCAACTAAACACAACAATTATCTAAGAAATAAATAAATAATAATTTCTATTTGATAAACTTTCTCTAATATTAACTTTATTTATAGTTTCTTTAAAAGTAACTAATTATTTGCAATTGTAAATGCAAATGAATTTACCGCAAGAAATGTAGGACTCAAGAACTTCCAACAAAATCTCCACCAAATATTTGGTCTTTTTCCCAACATTTCTTCAATATCATCAGAAAATCTAAAACATAAATAATTACATTGTCCTTTATTATTAAGATTCCCAATAGAAAATAATACACACCATAAGTATTTTAGAAAACAAATTTTAGAAAATCAAACGCAATTTTTATCAAAAATGTATATTTTGCTATTATATGTTTCCGCTTGTTTTCAAACACCCTCCAGCCAATGATGTACATACAGCAGGTACAAACAAGTACAGACAACTAACCTACCTATCAACCCCATAAATCCATGATATTCCTATGGCCTCGAACAATACGGTGTAGAGAATTGCTGTTCCCGCTGCGTAGGTATCGAATAGCGTCACCATATATGAGCCTCCGTATGTTACATTGGAAAGACCAACTAAGAAAGCTATTCCTATAATAATAGCAGTGTAGATTTCTCTTCGAATGGGGAAGTGCGGCCGAATATCATCGTGAGTACCGGTTATAACAGATTCCAAACCGCCCATCTAAACAAATTAAGTAGAACATTAAATCTGTAATAGATTCCAAAACAGCTAATCATCCAAAAATAAACTTTTGTAGGTTGTATCAGTAATGTTAAATTCATTAGCAATCATAATTCTTACCGCACTGTCCAATCCAAGTGTTAATAACATAATAAAGAAAACTACAGCCCAAGCAGTAGATCCTGGAAGCGTTGCTATGGCTTCAGGGTATACAATAAACACAAGACCCACTCCTTCAGTTGCAACCTGTAATGTAGTTATCATTTTTAGTATTCCGAGATTAATAATAATTAGTTACATTTACAACAATAAATTAGTTCAGTTAAAATAGGCGTAAAAAAGGGTCACACTCGAACAAATGGCAACATATTTGAATTTATGTGTTTTCTAGGCCCAATTTTTTTTTATTATCAACATATCCAAAATAGGCCCCAATCTGATTGTTAGAACTACTGTAGTAGTAGACAATAGGAATATTTTTTAGTATTAATATTATATTAATAGTACAATCTTCGGCCGCCACCGGGACCGGATTGTAAAAAAGGGAGTTTTATTACAATATTACAAATTATTATAATAAACTCAATTTACAGTCGGCAAATAAAACAGTAATAAACTGAAGGGGATTTCCTCACATAAATAATTAAACGGAAGGGTTATTTATTGTTAAACGTAAAAGCAGAAAAAGGAATCGTACTGAATAACTACTGTGGGGAGAATTCATGGAATTAATATAATCCCTTTCCTATAATCCTATTTCCTATAACCTTTATAGATATTATAGATCTACCCAAATAAAAATGTTGGAGAATCCGATGGGGTACTTTTTAAATCCCGTTACCATGGCAATTGTGAGAAATACATCGACAAACTTAGCAATTCTGGAACTTATCCGTATTACGTATAAGTTGCAAAATAATGAAACATGGGAAATAATAATTATTATTTTTTAGTAGTTGAAGGATTGAAATGGAATAGGAGTTAACCTGAATCCTTCCATATAATACAATACTGGAACTACATATAAATAATAAAATATAAAGCATATATATATACTAAAATACTGGAACTTAAAGTATTGGAACTTCTAAAGTTTGCCGCTAAAGGGCGAAATTTTCTGAAAGTGACAACATTATCTCATTTCGTTATTTGTTATCCGTTCATGCTGAAACTTTGCAAATATAGGCCTACGTGCTAAACCGTCCATAGGTAAGTGTTCTTCATTCTACAGCTAGTGGGCTGAATTTAAAAAACATTTTAGAATGAATCAGTAATTCTGAAATGAAAAACTTTCGTATTATTTTTTTCGCTATTTCGTATTATTATAATACCTAACACATTCTTACCTTGTCAATAGGAACTCCTTGTTTGTGACTCATATAGCCCAATACAGAAAATATAACGAATCCACTGATAAAACTTGTACCGCAATTTACCGAAGATGTAATAATAGCGTCCCTAAAAGCAAAAATAAATATTTTTGGAATGGAAAACAAAAATGGTTTTATCTCGCTAACCCCGAGATGTTTTGCTTGCCGCTTTAGCGATGTAGCCATGTATATTCGTTGTATACGTCAATGTAAAATAAATATATAATGGGTATATAAATGCTACCAAAACCAAATACTTTAAGAATGGAAGCTTAGTCACCATCGATGGCCTCCCATCATGAACGGTGGCTCTACTGTGGTAAACTACGTGAATTTATGCATGATTTCTTAATATACATGCACTTTTTAAATTTTGTTAATTTAATTAGTTGGTGCACCAGACTGACCTTTCATCAATAACTTACATGTAACAATTGTTATTAAATTTGTTGTAACTCGAATAGGCAATGAGAACTCCAAAGCCACAGCCAAGTGAATAGAATATTTGGGTAGCAGCATCAATCCAAACTTGGGATTTACCTAATAAAAGGAATATTCGGCATAATACTTCTTATTAATTGATTGAGGCTGATAAAATGTTCACGTATTATTTAATTTTAATGTGATAGTTATGTTAGGTGGAGGCTATATTAAAATATTACTATGCTTAAAAAAATTATTTCAAACTAGTATTTAATATACATGATATTCTATATATTTAATGTTTTACCTACCGAGTTTATATATGTTTGGTATTAAATAGTATTTTATACCGTCCATCGATCCTTCCAATGTAACACCTCGGATAAACAATATAAACAGCATGAAATATGGCAGAGTGGCAGTCACCCAAACAACCTAAATAATATAAACACGATAAAGTATGGGATATGGCAGAGTGGCAGTCAGCCAAACAACCTAAACAATAACTACAGCATGAAATATGGCAGAGTGGCAGTCACCCAAACAACCTAAATAATATAAAAAACGATAAAGTATGGGATATGGCAGAGTGGCTGTCACCCAAACAACCTAAATAATATAAACAGCATGAAATATGGCAGAGTGGCAGTCAGCCAAACAACCTAAACAATAAATACAGCATGAAATATGGCAGAGTGGCAGTCACCCAAACAACCTAAATAATATAAACACGATAAAGTATGGGATTTGGCAGAGTGGCAGTCAGCCAAACAACCTAAACAATAACTACAGCATGAAATATGGCAGAGTGACAGTCACCCAAACAACCTAAACAATATAAACAGCATGAAATATGGCAGAGTGGCAGTCACCCAAACAACCTAAATAATATAAAAACGATAAAGTATGGGATATGGCAGAGTGGCTGTCACCCAAACAACCTAAATAATATAAACAGCATGAAATATGGCAGAGTGGCAGTCACCCAAACAACATAAATAATATAAAAAACGATAAAGTATGGGATATGGCAGAGTGGCTGTCACCCAAACAACCTAAATAATATAAACAGCATTAAATATGGCAGAGTGGCAGTCACCCAAACAACCTAAATAATATAAAAAACGATAAAGTATGGGATATGGCAGAGTGGCTGTCACCCAAACAACCTAAATAATATAAACAGCATGAAATATGGCAGAGTGGCAGTCAGCCAAACAACCTAAACAATAAATACAGCATGAAATATGGCAGAGTGGCAGTCACCCAAACAACCTAAATAATATAAACACGATAAAGTATGGGATTTGGCAGAGTGGCAGTCAGCCAAACAACCTAAACAATAACTACAGCATGAAATATGGCAGAGTGACAGTCACCCAAACAACCTAAACAATATAAACAGCATGAAATATGGCAGAGTGGCAGTCACCCAAACAACCTAAATAATATAAAAACGATAAAGTATGGGATATGGCAGAGTGGCTGTCACCCAAACAACCTAAATAATATAAACAGCATGAAATATGGCAGAGTGGCAGTCACCCAAACAACATAAATAATATAAAAAACGATAAAGTATGGGATATGGCAGAGTGGCTGTCACCCAAACAACCTAAATAATATAAACAGCATTAAATATGGCAAAGTGGCAGTCACCCAAACAACATAAATAATATAAAAAACGATAAAGTATGGGATATGGCAGAGTGGCTGTCACCCAAACAACCTAAATAATATAAACACGATAAAGTATGGGATATGGCAGAGTGGCAGTCAGCCAAACAACCTAAACAATAACTACAGCATGAAATATGGCAGAGTGGCAGTCACCCAAACAACCTAAATAATATAAAAAACGATAAAGTATGGGATATGGCAGAGTGGCTGTCACCCAAACAACCTAAATAATATAAACAGCATGAAATATGGCAGAGTGGCAGTCAGCCAAACAACCTAAACAATAAATACAGCATGAAATATGGCAGAGTGGCAGTCACCCAAACAACCTAAATAATATAAACACGATAAAGTATGGGATTTGGCAGAGTGGCAGTCAGCCAAACAACCTAAACAATAACTACAGCATGAAATATGGCAGAGTGACAGTCACCCAAACAACCTAAACAATATAAACAGCATGAAATATGGCAGAGTGGCAGTCACCCAAACAACCTAAATAATATAAAAACGATAAAGTATGGGATATGGCAGAGTGGCTGTCACCCAAACAACCTAAATAATATAAACAGCATGAAATATGGCAGAGTGGCAGTCACCCAAACAACATAAATAATATAAAAAACGATAAAGTATGGGATATGGCAGAGTGGCTGTCACCCAAACAACCTAAATAATATAAACAGCATTAAATATGGCAAAGTGGCAGTCACCCAAACAACCTAAACGATATAAACACAATAAAGTATGGGATATGGCAGAGTGGCAGTCACCCAAACAACCTAAACATTATAAATAAGAAGTATTGGATTGGCAGAGTCAAAAAAATAATTTTAGAATTACATGTTAAGATACTATAGCCTAATAATATGGTAGGTAAAGTAGATTTCATAAAATCTACAATGTGTAACTGTCTTCGTTTTCATGGTAATGGATAGATGGTTCTAAAAATATCAGGATTTACATTTTGTTTAAACTTTTTAGCGCTCAACTTTTTTTCAATTTTGAATTTATTGAAGTAAAAAAAGTTTTTTTAGAAAATATAATTCTTGGGGGTGACCAAAGAAAATTTTTTGAATTTCGAAATGAGAAATATAACGTACCAGTTAACGTGGAAACGAGCAAGATGACACACATAGATTGGAGATACGATATAGATTTTTTTTCAAAAATCATCTATAATATAATCAAAATATTTTATTGTGTACATTATTTACGGGCATTGCGTGTCTTTATAAATTTTGTATGTAATGCAGATTAATCTGCGTCAGTAACGGATTAATTCTTACTTTTCCGCTCATCTTCACGCCTTTCCAAAGACTGAAGTAAAGTATGAGGAACACAAATAGTAAACAGAGAGCCAGTTGCCATTTAACGTTCCCGAGATCGTGAATACCTTGGCTGAGATCAACATTTAATGCAGATCTTCTGTAAGAGTTAAACGAATAATAATTAGTGGTTGGTTGGCGGCTAGAGTGGTTACAGGAGTGGTGGCACAAATTATTATAAGTGGCTGGTTGGCAGCTAGAGTGGTTACAGGAGTGGTGGCACAAATTATTATAAGTCGTTGGTTGGCAGCTAGAGTGGTTACAGGAGTGGTGGCACAAATTATTATAAGTCGTTGGTTGGCAGCTAGAGTGGTTACAGGAGTGGTGGCACAAATTATTATAAGTCGTTGGTTGGCCAACCAATGCATCAGAGCCAGAACAAGCAGTCAAGTTTTATGAAGAACTGACTGGACTTATTAAGGACATCCCGAAACACAATGTTAAAGTCATTGCTGGTGACCTGAATGCGCAAATTGGCCCAGAAGACATCAAGGGTTACACCTATAACACCAGTTCTAACAGAAATGGGTACTTACTTTTAGACCTAATGGAAGAATGTGAATTGATACCAACAAACAACACATTCGAAAAGAGTAAGGGGAAGCTATGGACCTTTCAATACCCTAATGGAACCAAAGCACAACTGGATTACATCCTTATAAACAAAAAGTGGAGAAATAGCATGATCAACTGCGAGGCATACAGCTCGTTCAACCTAATTGGTTCGGACCTCAGAATTGTGACTGCAGAGATCAGACTCAGTTTGAGAGCCAGCAAACCCAGGACAAGCAAGCAAATCAACTATGACTGGGAGAAACTCAGAACTGACAATGCTGTAAAGGATGCTTATACAGTAGAAGTTCAAAACCGCTTTGAAGCACTTCAGTCAATGGATGAAGACCAATCCACCGATTCAATATACCAGAATATAATAACAGCCCACAAGGAATCAGCTAAGAGGCATATCCCCCAGAAACCTAAACGAAAACAGTATGTGCCATGGCAAAACTCTGAGGTTACTTGTAAGAGAGAAGATCTTAAGATAGCCTACAAAGTTAAAACCGAACAACCAACAACCGAAAACATTAACAAGGTTGAGAAAGCTAAGGAGGATCTTAAATTGGCCTACAACATCAGCCAGGAAAAGTACATACAGGATAAAACTGAAGCAATTACAACTGCTCACATACAGCAACAATCAAGACTTACCTGGCAAACTGTAAATGAGGTATCTGGTCGGAAAAGTTGTGCAAATGGGCGCCTCAAAGCCGATAGTCCTGAAGAACGTGTTGGGAAGTGGAAAAATCACTTCAGCAACTTGCTTGGGCAGCCACCAAACATCGAGGTCAGCCCTACAAGGAAAATATATGACAAGACACTACCTATAGAAACAGGGGACTTCACACCTGCCGAACTCCAAAGAAGCATTAAAAGCATGTCAAATAATAAAGCGAGTGGATTAGATGAAATCCCAGCGGAGGTATGGAAAACCGGAGTGCTAAATAGACCATTATTGAATGTTTGCAACCGGATGTTAAAAGGGGAAAAGCCACCACCAATTTGGACTAAAGGTCAACTAAAGCCTCTTCCCAAGAAAGGAGACCTCGGCATACCAACAAACTATAGTGGGATCTGTCTGCTTGTGGTAGCTGCCAAAATATATAATAAAATGATTCTATATAGGATTAGGCCTCACATAGAGAAACTACTGCGTAAGAGCCAAAACGGATTTCGACCAAGTAGATCAACAATAGCTCAGATACTTGCACTACGGAGACTGATTGAAGGAATTAAGTCAAAGAATCTCCCCGCAGTCATGACTTTTGTGGACTTCAAGAAGGCATTCGACTCCATCCATAGAGGTAAAATGCTTGAAATCCTAAGAGCTTATGGAATACTAGAAGTAATTGTTGCTGGCATTGGATTGTTATATTGTGACACAGAAGCGCAGGTACTCTCACCAGATGGTGAAACTGAGTTTTTCTCAATCCTGGCTGGCGTACTGCAAGGTGACACATTAGCACCATTACTATTTGTAATTGTGCTGGATTACGCAATGAGGACGGCCACAAAGGGTGAAGATCTGGGATTCACACTTCAAGAACGCAGAAGTAGTAGATATCCGGCAACTACAGTCACAGACACCGACTTTGCGGATGACATCGCCCTGCTCTCTAATACGCTAGCAGATGCACAGCTTCTACTAAATAAAGTGGAGAGGGCTGCTAAGGAGGTTGGATTGCATATAAATGCTACCAAGACCGAATTCATGACCTTTAACCTAAGGAAGGTCGATTACTTCCAGTACCTTGGATCATGGATAGAGAGTAGCAAAAAGGACATAGAAGTTAGGAAAGCAAAGGCTTGGGTAGCTCTATCAAAAATGGATACCATCTGGAAATCAGATCTCTCCAGGCACCTGAAGACTAAGTTCTTTCGAGCCACAGTGGAAAGTGTATTTTTATACGGCGGTGAGACCTGGACACTGACTAAATCACTTGAACAACGAATTGATGGTTGCTACACAAGACTACTAAGGGCAGCCCTAAACATCAGCTGGAGACAACACATGACAAACGCCGAGCTTTATGGTACAATACCACCTGTATCAACCACCCTCCGTAAACGCAGATTAAGATTCAGTGGGCACTGCTGGCGAAGTAAAGACGAGGTCATACCAGATCTACTTCTCTGGCAACCAACTCATGGAAAGCGTAGTCGTGGACGACCTGCCATAACATATATAGATCAACTTGAAAGGGATACTGAACTTGGGAGAAACGAAATTGCGACAACTATGGAGAATCGGGAAGCCTGGAAGGATCTCATTTCCACTGTCCGAGTTCGCTCGACCTCGTATTAGTAGTAGTTGGTTGGCAGCTAGAGTGGTTACAGGAGTGGTGGCACAAATTATTATAAGTCGTTGGTTGGCAGCTAGAGTGGTTACAGGAGTGGTGGCACAAATTATTATAAGTCGTTGGTTGGCAGCTAGAGTGGTTACAGGAGTGGTGGCACAAATTATTATAAGTCGTTGGTTGGCAGCTAGAGTGGTTACAGGAGTGGTGGCACAAATTATTATAAGTGGCTGGTTGGCAGCTAGAGTGGTTACAGGAGTGGTGGCACAAATTATTATAAGTGGTTGGTTGGCAGCTAGAGTGGTTACAGGAGTGGTGGCACAAATTATTATAAGTGGCTGGTTGGCAGCTAGAGTGGTTACAGTAGTGGTGGCACAAATTATTATAAGTGGCTGGTTGGCAGCTAGAGTGGTTACAGTAGTGGTGGCACAAATTATTATAAGTCGTTGGTTGGCAGCTAGAGTGGTTACAGGAGTGGTGGCACAAATTATTATAGGTCGTTGGTTGGCAGCTAGAGTGGTTACAGGAGTGGTGGCACAAATTATTATAAGTCGTTGGTTGGCAGCTAGAGTGGTTACAGGAGTGGTGGCACAAATTATTATAAGTCGTTGGTTGGCAGCTAGAGTGGTTACAGGAGTGGTGGCACAAATTATTATAAGTGGCTGGTTGGCAGCTAGAGTGGTTACAGGAGTGGTGGCACAAATTATTATAAGTGGTTGGTTGGCAGCTAGAGTGGTTACAGGAGTGGTGGCACAAATTATTATAGGTCGTTGGTTGGCAGCTAGAGTGGTTACAGGAGTGGTGGCACAAATTATTATAAGTCGTTGGTTGGCAGCTAGAGTGGTTACAGGAGTGGTGGCACAAATTATTATAAGTCGTTGGTTGGCAGCTAGAGTGGTTACAGGAGTGGTGGCACAAATTATTATAAGTCGTTGGTTGGCAGCTAGAGTGATTACAGGAGTGGTGGCACAAATTCTTAATTAAAATTTCATGAAACTCACAATCAAGAAATTCTTAGACTAGGATTTTTGTTTGGGTTACATTGACTGGCCTATTTGGACACCACAATAGTATAAACCTTGCCAATGGAATGAGCATGTTCTAAAATCTCAGAGGCTAAGCTATATGGCCGATTTACCTACTTTGAAAACAATTTCGACCGTCTTTCACTTTTGGTAGACTTTTAGTGTCTGTTTCAAATCCGTGTATTCCCTCATACTCTAACTTACTTTTGATTATTAATAATGAATCAAAAAATCATAATACGTTGAAATATGTCCGCTTTCAGATGAAGCAAATAAAAACTTTATAGCTCCAGTAATTTTCAAGATATGGGGAGTACCTCTCACCCATGTCAGTATTTTTGGAAATTGAAAAAAATTACTCACTATACACCTCCCATCAATTACATATTTTTAATTAGGGCCAAGTAGTTTCGACGCACTAGACCTAATGTTTTCTCTTGTATTCTAACTAAGAGAGATATCTGTCTCATAAAATTTAGGAGGATTGCAGCAGCTTGGGGGGTCGTATCTGTTGTGCCGGTAGGTCATAAACCACTGCGAGGGTCACGCTTGGATAGGGACCACTCTTTATCCTAGAATGATTCACAGGGGGTTATCCAGCTGTCAGAGACAAAAATAATGAAGATGGGAGTTGATATGGCATTTTATTTGTTGTACTTACTCAAAATATTGTAGTGCCGGTGACTCGCCATGTGTAGTGAGATTGTAAGTGATATTATCCATGGTAACTGTTCCGTTATGGGAACCTGTGGAACACAGCGGGGTGTTCCAATTATTGGTACAGAACTTCCACGGTACATCACGCCGAAATGACTGAACTGCAAAATAGTTTCATATAATTGTGTCAGTAATATCTCGCCCATTGTGTAAGTAATAAAATACACACACTTCACGGAATATTAATTTAAAATGGTTATTATTTTACGACAGTTGCTCAAGTAACCCATAATTGTAACTTTCGACTCGATTACATAATTAACATGATAGCTAGTAATTAATAATTATTTGAGTATTATGCGTCACAAGGTTTATCATTTGGTATAATTTCCCGCCGCAAGTAATATTTATAGCGATATTAGATATATTTCGTTAGATATCTGCGGTTTTTTTAACTGAACTATTTATGGAAGAAGTATAGCCAGGTATTGTAGTTGTGCGTGTAACCATTATTCTGTTTTTTTTTCAATGACTGTTTTTGGCTATTGATTTATGTTAACTTTCTGGAACATAATTATGGGAGGGGGGGGGGGGGGGGGGGTTAGTGCATTAAGTCTATAGGGTTATCGACAAGTACGACGGTTACGCATGATGCCAATATTACGGCCCAATAATATTATATATAATAATATATAATATTAAGCGGAAACAGTATATTAAATTCGCAACCGAAGCAACAGAACTCTTAACAAGTGTTCCAGAAAGTTTAAAATATTACATGGCAACTGTTGAAGTAAACTCTAAGAATGAGATCTAGAACTAGCGTTTATCATAAATAATAATAATCTTTTTACAGTAGTTTATCATAAATGTATCATAAATATGATGCAAATTGCAATCTTTTACTAAACAAATATTTTTTGTATTTTTTATAAACATTCCAGTTAGGATATGAAAACTCGAGTTATTATTGAATACACGGGCGAGCTACCTCGAAAATTTAACATGTTCGGAGTCGAAAACATAAATCAATAGACAAAAAAAGCAATAAAACAACTATTAAAAAAGCACAAAAAGGTGACAAGGGATAAAAATATATCCAGGAACGGTTTCGACATCCGATCCATTATTTCCTTATATATTGGTTATTTTTTCTAGTGAAAATTGGCACTAGTTCGATATGTGTCACCATTTGCATTTTCACGGAATTTATCCTAATTGTGTTTGCGACTTTTTATCAATTTTTTTTAAATAAGATCGGCTTGTACTAAATTTTCTGATAGCCGGTGCATTTTTACGGTAGCTAGTGTTTTTTAAAGGTGGGCGTAGGCAGCATCTAGTTACGTAATAAATAATTAATTATTCGAGATCATTAAATTATTTAACAGTAAGGCAGAATCAGGAGTTTAATAGTAAAATAATTTGCAATCACAATATCTATGGAAGCAATATAGTAAAATATTACAGTTCAATATAATAATGTTTTGTAAGACTATTTCGTTCGATCTTTTAATAAAGAATCAAGCAACAAAAAGAATATTTATATTTTTTTTATTTGGTTTTGCAGGCGCCCTTAGGGTATATTTACATTCTTATCAGGGCGTAAAAAGTACCGATTTAAGAATAAAATTACTTGTTACATGGGAAAATACGTAGAACGTTTTTTTCCCCAAGTATTAAATAATTATATTTTACTTTTTTTCGCTATGTATGCAATCCAATTGGTTACTTCATTCCTCAGGGAAAAAAAATTACTTTTCCCCCGGTTTTGGACTATATTTGAGGGAAAAAGTAACAATTCAAGAATAAAACACATTTTTACGGATAAATGAATAATGTCAGAAACCTACAAAATATAACTTGTAAAAATTTGATGACTGGTTTGTGGACATGCGTGTTTTTGCCTAGGAAAAGAAGAGAGATTATACCAAAAAAAAACACGCTTGTTGAAAAGTTATACTGTATTTCCTCGGATTTCTCAGAATGAATTTTTTATTGAGTATGCTTCTTCAATTACAATGTCTCCTATAATTACGCAAATTTTCAAAATTAGCAGAAAACATTGCCGAAGAAGATAATTACTAATATAAGCAAAATATATGGAAATTACTTTGTAAAGTATTATCGTTCTGAACTCCGTCGTTACATCAATTCGTTGAGACAATATGTCCAAAATAATAAATACTTAATTGAATTGTAATGGCAGCAATAGAAGACATTTATATTAAGTTCCTTAGTTATGTAAATTTGTTCAACAAATACCGTTTTTGGTGCGTTTGCATGACCTGCGGATTAGCGACGTTAGCAGCGCTTGCTATCGGTAAGACCGTAGTTTACAGACTGTTTACAACGCGGTTGAGAAATCTATTAGGTTTCAATGTTGTGGTAAATCAAGGCGATAATTATGAGAGGCGGAGAATGAGAGGAAGAGGGCCGCGAGTGAAATTATCCGCGAGTTCTGTGAGTCAGGCGTTAGGTGGAGTCACGAGTCTTCCGGGGATCTCCGACGATTGGGGCAGGAAAGTGGGGAGTTTCATTGAGTCGAACAATGATGTTGCGACAACTCCTCACAAAAAGTTGCCTACAAGAAGGGTACCGCCGAGGCGAACCCAAACCCCACCGAGAAACCAGTACATCTGGAACGCGAGTAAACTACGACATCTGGAGGACTTCGAAGAATCAACTACTTCGAGTAAGACGACCAGCGACGAAGTTTCAGATGGATTTAAGAGTTGTGTTGAACTCAAACAAAAAATAAAAGACCTTACAGCCGCACTGGATAAAGAAACGTCCCAGAAAGCTTTTGAAACATTAGAGAGGTTGGCAGTAGAAGATAATCTTTTGGAATACAAAGTGCAAAACGAAGAACTCGCCAGTAAAGTAGATTTATTAATGATGGAAAGGGAAGAACAAACACAACAGCTTGTTGACTTGAAAAATGTGTTATTAAATGAAAGAGTGGCTAGCGAACAACTAGTTCACAATCTGAAGAATGAACTTGATGAAGAAAGATGTAAATCAGAAAGTCTAAATAGGAATAATATTGATATCAAGTCGGGTGATGCGGAGATGGTACCAGTCGGGATGTTAAAGGAAAAGGAAGCAGAGATTAAGGAGCTTCACACTGATATGGAGTCGCTCATGAAGGTAGTCAAAGATATGGAATTGCAAGTGAAACAATTGGCTCTTTCTCAAGAAAATAACAACGATTTATCAAACGACAACATCCTTAGTGTCAGCGATAGTCCAGTGGCGATAGTACCTTCTTCACTTTAACAATAATAACTATCTTAACAAAGGAATGGGGAACTATTTCTTTTAAACAACGTATATTTCGTATGGTTGCCCACTTCAGCAACAACAAAATAATATACAGAAGTTTATTGTTCTTCTTTAACTGTTGTTAACTGTTTACTGTATTTGCCGTGGGAATTTGCTGTGACCTTCGAAGGCAAATCAATATCCCCTGGCGATTTTATGTAAGATTCCACAGTAAACCCTTCCAGTCTCACGTAAATGGAGTTACATTACTGTAATATTGATCTTTGATAAGACATACAAAATGTGTGTAACGTAACCAACAGAGTGATTCTTATTCAGTTTTTTTTATTTATGATGTACAATATCCTTTGTAGTTCGCAATACGCAATAATAAGTTGTGCAACTACTACTGTAGATAATGTACCGGTACTTACCCAAGTAAAATAACGCCCACGCGATAATCGCATTATAATAAAACGCAACGTAGAAGGCAATGAGGCAAGCAGAATAGCCAACACCTATGGTAGATAAATAATACATATCAGTTTTAATCTCCCATTATGGAACATCAAGTTTGATTAACGAAATTCGTTTGCCATTCAATAAAATAGACCCATTTCACCTCCATTAGTCTGTACATATACAGTACATACATACACATAACTTATATTTACTTACCTTTAAGGATAGGACAGCATCTTGGCCAAATTGTAATGGGTCCCTGCCGCTGGTACTGGCCGAGGGCCAACTCCATGTAAAACAAAGGGATTCCGCCGATTACCAACATCAGAACGTAAGGAATCAAAAACGCTCCTAAATAATTAATTGAGGTCGGATTTTATCGGAAACCAGAAATTTGGTTGGACGTCGGAATTTATAAAATTTGTCACCTCACCTGCATTGAGCCGAATTACAAATTAAACTAATAATAATACAGTAATAAATGAATTGTTGTGGGGTGAATGACAGTGATGTCATATTGTCCTATTACATTATATAATTTGAAATATTGCTGAGGCGAATGTTGACATTTTTCTAAGTTAGAAAATCTGTAATGAACCTCATGGAGTGAACCTCTCTCTGTACCGATAGGGAACATCATGGCCTACTGCCTGCAGAAAATCACTGATTGTTAATCTTACCGCCCCCGTTTTTGTAGCACAAGTACGGAAACCTCCAAATATTAGCCAGATCCACCGCGAATCCGATGACAGAAAGTAGGAAGTCCGCTTTGCCGCTCCAAGTTATCCGGTTAAAATCATCCGAATCAATTGCGGCGACCTGCGAAAATAACAAGCAATATCTCAGTATTATTCTAAACTAAAACTAATTAAATAAAGTATAGGTAACCTAGTAGTTGTGGCACGGTTAGCGCCCCGGCCAGCCTATATTAACATATTGAAAGAAACTATGTCATTAAAAATATTAGTAATAATAAAAAACAAGCAATATTCGATATTGTATATATCACACGATCACTTGAAAAATATAAAAAGATTTTATACGTAGGCCTACTTCTTTCTGGCAGAATATGATAAAGGAGGTAAACCTGCCTAAACTGTGCAGCAATCGGTGGGGGTACCCTCAGCGACAATAGTGTCCAGTGTCTTAACTAAACGGTGATCTTAAAAACAATACAATATAGCAGCCATGACAGAGGAATCAAATACTTGCAGTTTCCACGGGAAATGTGCAGATGAATTCTTATTGCAAAATATCGAAAATTTGGTTTAACGTTTTCACATTCACATTTTCAGTTTCACAGTTTCACATTTTCATTTGTGTAAATTCATAATGGTTTCTAGTTTCGTGTCCGCAGTAATAAAGGTCCTTAATACACGTATGAATTGCACGGTACAATTTTAATATTATTTATGACAGATGGAGGGATATCGTCAGTTTGACCGTTTATAACAAAAAAATTTGATTTACTTTCATTGATCACCAATACCGTACCGGATATATTGCCTACATTGTAATGTGAAAAAAAATCGAGCAACATTTCCTCTGAAAATACTGAGCGAACATTCGAGACAGGGGGGAAACTGGACGCAAAACCCGCCTTGGCGAATTAATAATATCCCGCCTCAATGTTAATCAATGTTAATTTAACCAAAACAACAAACTAAACACATTAGAACAGGTTACAGTTTTATTTTTGAGAGTAATCATCTGTTATTAATTTGCGTCGAATTTCCCCTGGAGAGGGTTTAACTTTTATTGTGTCCAGTTTCCCCCCCTATCTGGAACATTCTTGTAATTGGTTCTCAAACATTCCGAACTTACTACCGAACGAACTATAAAGATAAAGACAAAATACTGAAAACGGATGAGTTGACTGATCATCTATTACATTATGTCGGCCTATGTTTGGGTAATTATTTAATTCTGTCTAGGCCATTTGATTAGTTGCAAATCAGGTTTTTTTTACTTTTCCCATATATGCAGCTGGTGCTAAGTGATCCATATGGTTTACCTGTAAATCAACCACCTCTTCATACGGAGGCGGTTTTTCTTCGATTGTTTTTCCGCTTCCCAGTTTAATTTCCTTCATCGATATCGCGGTATCGCAATCACTGAGTCCCGAAACATCCACTCCGAAATCGCTGAAGCGACCAGAGGCAATATTTATACCTGCCATATTAATTATATTCGCATAGTAGACTATCACTAGTGTGAATCACTCATGGTCATGTTGCACTAATTAATTGATAGTAACATAATAACAAACAAATAATCCTCAACATGCCAGCAGCTTGGGGTGGAGGGGCACCCCTCCTCCACCCAATATGTCATCACAAACACATCAACCAAACTTACGATATTTTTTTTATTGAAAACGTACTACATTGTCCTGAACATTCTTCACTGCTAGTAAACTCAACTCGAAATTACTGAAATATTGGCTATGGTTGGTTCATTAGTCGCTGTTCTTCAACAGCTGATTGCCCAACAATGGTGTGTATTAAACACATTGCCTTCAATTCATTTCTCTCAGGAGGACGAGTTTTTGTTTCGGCACGAATGCTTTAAGTGACTAGCCAGGGCGCCTATCTATCTACAGTATCTACCTTCCATCCTTAAATGGTAAGTTAAATGAGTACTGGAGTTTTCTCTGGAAATGAGTACTGGAGTATAGTTCTGGGGGGACCGCACTGGAAATTAGTCGTCATACTTTGTGCGTAATCTGTACTAATTGCCCCACAAAAAAAATTATTTTACTGTAAATGTGGCGCAAATTAAAATATTATGGTAGGTAGGTAACCTTACTATTAAACTTATTACACCACACGTGACATTTTACTTCTATTGTGAGAAATTATTTGTTTAGATATAATAAAATAAAAATGACATTTCACCAACACAGAATCATTGTTTTGCGTAATGCAGCCTCTTTCCCGGTCGTCTTCTTATTTATATCATCACACTGATCTCTTCTCGAAACTTTGGAATCCTTTTACATCACTTTATATGTATCTCAAGAGGAAGGTTAATGGATCAGGATGGTTACTGCCGAGCTGCAGATGCACACCGCATCGTGTACCCATATCGGGATCGCTACTTTCGAGAAACAAACCCAGAATTAGTTCATTGAGCAAAACATAGATACTGAGAGGAGATAAGGAACCCTGGAACTACGTATAATATTGGGCCAGGCGCGGTTACAAATTAAGTTATCTATAGTTATAAAGATCATATGTAGGGGTATGGGTCTTTGTGGTTCTTTTTATAACTGTGGCACAAATGGCTACTTATATTTTGTTAACAGGACCTCTTGGTATTCGGATTGAGGTTGAACTACCAGGACCTCCATTTACGAGATGACGTGTTTTATATGAACTCCGTATGAACTCTATATGAACTATGGACTGAATACCGATATATTTAGGATGCAGGCGGGTGGTGGATGATTTATATATTCATTTACAGTAACTACATTTTGTACGTGCATACAATTTTGACGGTGGATCAACAAACAAGGTCGACCAAAATGTCGACCCAGTGAAATTGATAAAGGTCCGTGTTACTGCACGTCTAGGAAACTAACCATCTATCCGTGAGAAAATATTAGTGCTCAGCTGATGGAGAGGAACTACATTAAAATATTTATCTTACATTCGAACGGATTTCACACACTTGATTGACGGTATCGTGGGAAGCACCAATAAATAGGACTACCGATAACTAACGACTTATAAAGCTAGTCATGGAATACAATATATAAAATAATAAATGGTTTTTGTAATTTTGTAAATGGTTTTTAAAATGATAAATAATTTCTTGTATTAAATTGACTGGTTTTATATTTATCTTATCAGCTGATCTTGAAATTATGTCCAGCTTGAATATCACGTTACGAAAACATTATTCACTGGAACTACTGGAAGACGATGTAACATATTCTTTGCCCTTAATAACTTTCAGCCATTGGTTCCTGACTTCTCTACTTTCAAACCAAAAGTTATCCTCTCTATTGCCCCTTTTCATTGTTAATTGAATTCCGTGTTCTAACGATATCCCTCGATTTGTGGTCAACGTAGATTTCGGTTGAATTGGTTCCGCCGTGAACTCTTCTAGGGCGTAGATTTTGGTTATGTCTTTCGGTATTAGCGAACTATCTCGGGTCAAACTCAATACGTTTCTATTCAGCCCGGTGGATTTAATTTCTCCCCAATATGCCCTAACTTTTCGGCCTTTAATATCTTTGTAGATGAGTCCTTCCTTTATAAATCCCAATAGTCGCTATAACAATAAAAACGTTATATAAAGAATGTAATAATGGTAAATGAATAACTGCACCAAATAAGAGGAAAATCGCGCCAACACTTTTTGCTATACAGTATTATTATTCACTTGTCCTTCAGCGCTTCAGGAGTGTGAGTTTTGCAGGGACTTGTTACACTATATAGCAGTACAGACACTACTTCCGGGCGGACTTTATTTATACCCATGTGAACGACCCAACAGGTAGTTGTGCGCTAAACCGCGCGGTTTACCGCAGCCCATTTAAACAATCAATGTTAAAACAATTAATGTAATTTCCTGTTGAATTTACAGTCCACAGATAGACAACCAGTTACGGCAACGGTAACGTTGGGTGTGAACGGGCTTCGGGTAGTGTACCGCTGGCTTACCGCTTCAATACCGCCAGACTACTTTACCGCTCACGCACCATTGGATGTGAACGGGGCTATAGGGAGCTTTGTGAAAGAATTCTACATCACCATAGGGCTGGGCTACAACACGTACACTGTGCAGTAAACACTGACGGCTCAAAACCAGTTGGGGGACCAGGGAATCCAAAATTAGCCACAATGAATGTTATCGTCGCATAGATAGACCAGAATAGGATACTACAGTACATGTTCTAGACGGCTGATTAGTCTTTAGCTACCATCTAATCTAAAGCTTCTGATATTAAACCTAGAGGCTGCCAAGTGTATTGGTGATGTTCCTCTATACCTATGCTACTACTTTTATACTACAGTACCTCAACCTCTCCTTGACATGTAGTATCGCAGATGATGTACAGTAGTGTCTGAACTGCCTGGTGCCTAGGAATGTTTGATGTAGGCAATTTTTTTAAATCACAATGAAGTCTCACTCTAGATTGCAGCTATGAGGCAATAAATATCCGGCGGATGTAGTTGAAAGTATTTAATTATTAGCAATTCCTGTTCCACTTACATAGGAAACACCAACTACTTCATACAAGATATCTTGAAAACGAAAAAAAAAATGAAAAACTCTTTGCAGATTTGGAATCAAAATTAAATTCTGATTCATATAGGATATTATTGTTTGTCGCAAATTCGACTGACACAACCCTCCCCCCCTCCCCACTCAGCAACATATGTAAGTAATGTAAATAATTATAAATATGTTATGTAAAGTCTAATAAATTTCAAGCGATTTCATAATTAAATATTGAACTTGCCAGTGTAGATTCGTCTATTGAGTTGTTGATGTTTAGAACAATGAATGAGGACAATATGGCAACATCATATTTGTGTGCAGCTTGTACGTTAATTCGAAATTTGTTATCATCCTCCCTAAAGATTGAAATCCCACCACCGTGACCTTTTGAAAGAACCGTCCCATCAAAACGATTCGTTCGATATACCGTAGTAGGGCCTCTACGCAATGTCAATAACCACTCGACGAATGCAGTTTTTTGGTCAAATCTGAACATTAACATTCGCTCATTTGGTACGTTTTCCTCTAAAAAGCCTTCGGACATTGCTTTACAATCCACAGTGAATGTTTCCAGACCAGCTGTCGCTTTGTGATAAGATAGTAACAGATCTTGTGAGGTTACCCAGAATGTTGAACCTTTCATTGCAAGCAGGCTTTCTCTACCTTCATCTTCTCTTATGCGTGGCATTTTATTTGCCTTCTTGAATTTTGTTACAGTAATTGACATTTTTATACTATTGTATTTGATAAGTGCAGTAAAATCTTCCGTGTTAAATTTTTATATAGCAAAACTAAGATTCAATCTAATTTGTTGCTTTGTCTTAATCTGAATTGTGATACATGTTTTTATAAATTGCATATCTTTCACTATATACAGTAAAGTGCCCAAGTGTTTAATAAGGTCGGTTCACACTATGTAGACATATATAGCATACAGTATATATTAGTATAAATTAGGTATATATTCAACTTAATGTTTTAGAACCTCCAATGTATCGAAAAACATTCCACTATGGAACGTTTCACACATACTCTCGTGTGATACATTTTTAACGATCATTCTTTATAGATATGCGGTGTATTATTCATATTGTCCATATATCTACTGGCTTATTTTACAGAATATTAAAATTAATATATATATAGGTTTACAGTAAATATTGCAGTCATGAGTGAGTCATTCAACCGTTTATATTGATTGATTGCCTATCAAACATTTGAATTTTATAAAACAGTGAGAACCATAAAGCTACCCATAACTCAATTGGTGGAGTAGGAATTCTGCTAAGCCCATTTGCACTGCAAACCTCAAACAACATTGAATCTATAAATTCTGGCGTCATGATTGCAACATTTGATGGGAATCCAAAGACAACAGTCTGAAACACAATGTCAAAGTCATTGCTGTTGACATGAATGCGCAAATTGGCCCAGAAGACATCAAGGGTTACACAAATAACACCAATTCGAATAGAAATGGGTACTTACTCTTAGACCTAATGGAATAATGTGAAAATATAAGTAAAAATATTCAAAATATCTACTACTGCACTACCAAAGCAATCGTAAGACAAGGCTTTTTCAGACCTTCGTCTTATTTTCAAACCTTCGAACCAATACCTCTGCATGGAATTTGAAGAATTTTCCACAGTATAATCAGTTTTTCGATTTACTCGCTTAAAGATACGTATAATAAAATAATACACGCAAAGATAGGTGGAATATTTAGTACTGTAGTAAATTTAGTAGCGAAATGCCAAGCCTATCAAACAAAAGTGACACAAAGCATCGTAATGCCCTGCTTTTCTTCTTCAATTTTATATACTATATGATTAAATTTATTTTTGTCAACTCGAGTAGCACAACTTCTAATTAATGGTATTTTACTCTACAGCAATAATAAATCTTCGACTTCTAAATAATGACTTCTTATAACAGCTGATCGAGGTATTCTACAATGTAGTGAGGAGGAGGCCTTGTATTACGATCCCTGACGATACCCCAACGGGGAGAAATATATAGGCCGTTGTTTAAATTATCTTTTAATTGTCTTCCGGGGCTATAAAACTCCTGTTCCACCAACCCCTTGTATTACGATGGCTTAGATAGTGCTAGGACGAGCGAACTCAGACAGTGGAAATGAAATCATTCCAGGCTTCCCGATTCTCCATAGTTGTCGCAATTTCGTTTCTCTCAAGTCCAGTACCCCTTTCAAGTTGGTCTATAGCCGGTCGTCCACGGCTACGCGTTCCTTGTGTTGGTTGGTCCTTGTCTTGAACTTAGAAGTAGATCGGGTATACCTCATGTTTACTTCTTCAGCAGTGCCCACTGAATTATAATCGGCTTTCATGGATGGTGGTGGATACAGATGGTATTGCACCATAAAACTCTGCGTTGACACGTGTTGTCTCCAGCTGATGTTTAGGGCTGCCCTTAGTAGTCTTGTGTAGCAATCATCAATTCGGCGTTCAAGTGATTTAGTCATTGTCCAGGTCTCACCCCCGTATAAAAAGTACACAGGCACTTTTGGCAAGGAACTAGGACAATAACATTCTTCTAGAACATTCACCAATATATAAAAAAAAACACATAAAAACGCAAAAAAATCAATGTTCAAAAATGTTCACACAAGCTATACTAGTGCCAAAACAATATCTATCACTACTATGATAAAGACAAAAATCATAATTAGACTGTAATAAACGATTAAAAACACATTTAATGAATACAGATTTGGTGTACATGTAGGGTAGTTATTTGTTTCAGAGACAAGTTGTTATGGATGTCAACCCAAATATGAAAATAAATAGATATATAAAATCTTATTATATTTTCCAAGAATACCGAGCTTACTTCATATCATAAATCAGTATATCACATAACTGAAGTACTGATCAGATACTGTATAACCGCATCTGACTAACGATACCGGTAATCATAAAAAAAAGGTCCACTATAAATGCGATATATTTTGCACACAAGTTGCAGCAATTAATGTAATGTCACGGGGGGATTATGAACTTAATTAAGAAATCAATTAATTAATATATATCATCCAAAATTTTTTGAAAATTATGTTATACTAATTTTAACCTAACTAATATTATAGCAAGAAATATTAGAACAAAATGCATTTAATAAATTTTAGTATCGGTACGCATACTGTATTGCACTTGTTCTTAGTACTCACTACTAGGTGGTAGGCCTACCTACTAAAATTTTGTTAGATCGTGTTGATGGTAGATCAAGTTGCATCCTAGCTATCAATATAAAAATAATATTCAAGAACAAATATTTTTTGTTACCAAGGTTTTAATCTTTTTTAGATTTAAGTGGTCTCACATCCATGGTTGATTTTAATTTCGTACGTGTTAAACGGAACAATGGATGGGGAGAAAAATAGAAAAACATTATTGTTTTGCTATATTTCGGACACCTTACGGTAGACCGTCGTCAGGCTTTAATTTAATTTAATTATACAACAGAACAACAGATTATAAGAACTGCAAATGTTTAAAATTCCCGCCAACGAAATAGCACTGAAATTAGAAGCAAGACTAGAAAATAGACAAAACGAGACCATGCGAAAACTAAACTCGGAAAATAACAGTAGAAATGAAAGGATAGAGGCGATAATTCGTAATTAAATACTTAGTTTGTCAAATTAAATTTACAAAATCCACCAAAAGGAAAGATTAAAGTAATTAAACGATATATTAATGGGTTTAAAGTGCAAATTGGAAAATAACTTGAAACCGACCACATAAATCAGTAAATAGATAACCAGACCATCATACATGGTCTGGTGATTCCGCAAGTCTGTGAGACTGCACGTCTGTGAGAATGCACGTCTGTGAGTCTGCACGTCTGTGAGATTGCACATCTGTGGCGTTTCATTCCCTAGGCAACGACTTGGTATGGTGGGATGTGGGAACGATTGGTCAGATGTACCAAACAAGCCTTGGAATGAATCTACGTAAATCTCTAATAACTATCAGTGAACTCAGCATATTAATTGTCAAAATAAAAGAAAAACTTAAAGATCGTCCTTGACGTAGTATCAACCGATTACAGTGATCCCTTACCTCTTACCTCATCTCAACTTAGGCATGGGTTTCGCCTAAGAAGTCTTCCAGACATTAACAATTACCCTGAAAAAGACAGCGATCCATCATATAAACCCCTAGAGACTCAAAATAATCTTCGAGAGAATTTCCTGCATCTCCATTATATTCTTCAATCATACTGGACAAGATGGTCCGCAGAGTTCTTAGCATCTCTTCGTGAGTTCCATCGTTGCAGTTCATGGTCTGGTCCTCCTGTGAGGATAGGATATGTCATAATGATTGAAAGAGATATTCACACTCCAAGACTCCAGTGGAGGCATGGTAGAATTACCGCTCTCCACCCAGGTATAGAGGGGTCAGTTTGATCTGTCACTCCATAGTGCGGAGGTGTTGGTTGAACTTCCGATGCGGTTTGTTGTTTGTGTTGTCGTGTCGCATACAATATGGGGTATGGAGCTACTTCGAGGTTTAGTTGCCAACATCGTCTTTCTCGAATTTCGGCGGCGTCACTACATTGCTCAGATCTAATGCCTACCATAGGTTTTCGCTTATTATAATGTGCGATTGTCTACTGTATATTTGTTGGGTTATGGATTCAGATGTCACTCCCATCCTGTGAGCAATTGTACATACAGTAGTTTACTACGCCTTGCAACCCGTAGATGGCGCTAGGCTAGTATTATCATTAGATTTCTTGCTGTAGTACTGTACACCGTGGCCTACATGAAGCCACGGCCCTACTATAGTTGGTGTACCGGTACCATATATTATATGCGATATATGCATGATACATGGCGCAGTAATGTGTAGGATCACCCTAGCGGTTCCCTGAACCCATCCTCCCTCCCGCAGCACTAGTAAATAGGGATTGAAACACACCGGACCGTCACGGGTGCCTCATGGCCTTCACCTTCCCTCCCCACTAAACTCATCCGGGACTGATAAGGATTTTTCCTCTCCCCGATGCCATGCAAGAAACCACAGCGAGACTGCAGTGATTCCAACATGGATGAGGCTTGAGACAACGGCCCATGCCGGCCGTCCCATGCCGCGCCCCATGCAACCAACCCACTGAACTCGCGTCGCTTAATCGACACCTCTTCGATGGACAAAGTGGACTGTGAGATGTCCTATGCCACCTTCCGACGGTGGTGCGCCGCCTGGCAGGTGAACTGCCAGCACCAACAGGTTGACACCTACCCTGACAGACTCAGGTCTACTCCCTCCTCGCAGCACTCGGGATGGCGATACAGGAAATGATCTGGGTTACCCTGTGGATCGAAATAAATGACCCGAATACGGACATGGCACTCATCCTCGACGCAATCCAAACTCACCTTTGGGACAAAAGATCCGTCGCGGTGGATCGGATCGCCTTCCACTGCCGCATCCAGCATGCAAACAAATCCTTTGACTCGTTCCGCGTCATGCTGGAGGAGCTGGCCGATGACACGCGGCTCTGCGAGCACTGCCGCAATGACCAGTTCGTAATGCAGATCCTCATCGGCATCCGCAACAAGGAGACCCAACGCAATCTCTTGGAAATCCTACCCCAACCAATGCTGGATCAATGCGTGACAATGTGCCAAACATTCAAGGCTAGCGGACGGAATGATGCCATCCTCGGCTCAGCAGTGATCTCAAAACTCTCCCAACATAAAACAGATAAACGGGCCTCGACAGAGCCCCAATGGGAACGAGGTTGCCATCGCCGCAATGATCACTGCAAACAGCGGAATCTCAGTGCACTCCCCAAGCCACGGTCGCAATTGCGCGAACACAAAGTTGGGCGCGAACTGCGGGCGTTGACATCCGGTGGGGATATACAACTGCCCCGCCCACGGGTCTACCTGCAGTGGATGCAGCAAGACAGGCCATTTCCGGAACGTCTGCCAGTCCATACCACCAACCTGCGACCCCAAACCCAGCGGACTGAACTCGGTATTTGTCAACAAACTAAACCAGTGCGACTACTGTGGGACGACCTGCTCTTTGAAAAACATTACCGTTAAACTATCTCTCCCGGGGGGCGCTGATTTGGGATCCATCGCACACACGCTCCCAGACAAGGGAGCTGCCGCCACCATCATTAATGAACAGTTGTTATACCAGAGCGGAGGCCAATGCAAGGATGTATCAACGTCCCACAACATCGGCCTACTCACGGCTGACAACCTCCCTCTCACTACAGAAGGGCAGGCATCGATCCGCATCGACTATGGGACACAGAGCCATACGAGCGACATTGTCTTGTCACCTGAGGTCGATGGGTTAATTCTCTTCCTCGCGGCCTGCCAGGCATTGGGAATCTTTCCCCATGAGTTTCCCCAGCAAATTGCCTCCCTTCCTCGTGCGGTGGTCTCACCCTCCCACGAATCGAACCCCATAGCGCTCACCAAACCCAGCAAGGATGATGCTGACTTCCAGACCGCAATCTCAGAGAGATTCGCGGATGTGTTCGACGAGCGAAATGGCTTCCTCCCATGCATGGTGGGCCCCCCATGCATATTTCCCTCATGCCCAACGCGGTCCGATTCTACGTCAATGGCCCGCGTGTTTTTCCGACATCATCCATGATCCCTTCTGAGTGTGTGTTCTGTGTACCGCCTTCATGTCCTTCTTGTCGGGATATTACTGTATTATGGCTCTGTGAGCCCTTTTCTTGCTCTCGTCTGTTGCTGCCAGGATTCTGTGCCATTGTATGGCACTCCTGATTCCTTTTGGTTTGCAGTGAGAAATCCTAGTCAGCTGTTATCCTGGCTACTTCCTGTGCATCTTGTTCCTGGATTCCAGTAGTCAGTCATACCTGGAATGATTTACTTATATTCTGCTTACCTCCAGAAGCCGCTCTATCTACTTTCACACCATTGGCTGTATTATTATTTTTATTAGAATCCCTATTATCTTGTCTACAACAGTCGATTATCTTTTGTTCTGTCAGTATTATTTTATTATATAAATTTTTTATTTTTAATTCAGTCATTTTATTTAATCAGTCACATTTATTTGATCTTTCACACCCATTCTTTACTGAATTGACTCGACTGGGAGATGCTCCAATACTGCGTAACTCCATAGACCACTTTTGTTCTATCTGGCTATTTTTTTTTATTTTTTTTTAGCCTTTTATGGAGTTCTCTATGATTTTCCTCGCCCTTTAATTCATTTTCTCTCTCCCTTTCCACCCTTTTACGCTCTCTTTCACATTATCTTTGCTCTCTCATCAACTTTACTTTTCTCAAACTCTCTTAGGACTTCATCCTACTCTGTTTTTGTTATCTCCAATGGCATATATTGTGCTAATGTCTGTGCCTTCCTGTGTCTTACTATCGATGACATCATGGATCTCATAGAGATACCACTACGTGTACCTTTAGCCTGTACCATGTAGCCTTTAGCCTTTACTATGTACCTGTAATTTTATTCCTGTTGATTTCATGGAATCCTCAGTATTTACATTCTCTCGATGCGTGGTCATTGACTTCCTGCTCCGCATTTTGCTTATCCTTGGTTGCACGCACTAAAAACAGCCCTACTAAAACATACCATAAAATTAATCCTCTACTACTAACTGTCTTTATGCCTTCAAACAACCTGGTGGCTAGTCCCTCAGCCATTTTTGCTTCTTCCATCTTTCCTAAATGTTGTAATATCGTAGAAATCCTCATTGTCATCATCGTCATTGGATCAGGACTGCGTTGCATTCGAGCAGGGTTGGCTGGCCAAATATTTGCGAGGTATTCGCGGATCATCTTTTCTGGTTCTGGTGTCCGATCGGACACACTGGGCCAAACATTTGACACCTCCTCTTCGCGGACTGTGGTCACCAGGATGTTGATATCCTCCTGGGACGCCCTGCCAGATTCTGCTATCTTCCCCTCTTCTAGCAGCAATTTGTCCTTGCCTTTGATGATGGATGTGATGGGTATCACAGCCCGACTTGATCTCTGGCTTATCAGCCTGTACAGCACTTAATTCATCCCCCCCCCCCCCCCCATTTGGCTCCCCACTGTGGAGCTCATTGGTGTGATGATTTTCATTTTACATCTGCTGGTGTTGTCGCAAAGTTATTACTGTTGTGGGATCTATGTTGTTGAATGGAATGAGTTGCTAGGGTACTAGATACCAAGCGGAGGTGGTAATACGGTGAGGTATTACTGATCAAAGCTTAATAGCTTTGGATCTTTGGTGAAAACTCTACTGGATCCTAAATCTTTATCTTAAGATATAATGTTTAACAACAGTATGAGAGTAGGTCGCAGACAGATAACAAGTTAATGCCCCAAAGTCCATGCTTATGCGTCGCAATGGCACCACATAAACTGAGTAGCTAAGATTCAGTGAAGACAGCCAGCAACTAATTGTGGGGCGAGCAACGAAAGTAAGCGAGCTTAGCATACAGGTACCTGTTGCCTGTTGTCCAGGTGTCTGTTGTTCTGTCATTCTATTGTTCTGTCGTTCTGTTGTTCTGTAATTCTGTTGTGATCAATTTTAAACGTTAATAACGAAATGTTAACAAATGTTAATGAAATCTATCCAAGCTAGGTACACATGAAGTCTGGCAAAAGTTTAGAAATATTCCAAGTTGAATTTCCGTGTGGCCTTCGAGAAGCTAAGATAATAACAGTTAATTTGTTAATTAAGTTGATTAGGGTAAAAACATCATTTACAAGCCTGTCTTTTAATGGAAATTAATTATTTAAGTATAAGATATAAATAATTATACTTAAAAGTTATACAGCTGTAATCTCCATACCACATTCCATTAGAGTTTTTAATTAGTTCAAGTGATTTGCTTTTAGAAATGTGTTTTTAATTGATCTAAACGTAATAAGTCATCCAAATGCCCTTGTCACTCTATACATCCCTCATACCTTGGCTTACTAGCAATGGCCTATTAGTTGGAACCAATCCAATCACCTCATCACTACTACTTGGCAACGGGTAATTACATCTATAGGACATAGGCAAGGCAGGCAATACTAGTGTAAAGTGACTAATAAGCCAGCTTGCTTATTACTTATCTCGCAAAATGATTGCATGGAGTATTTAATCACATTCTTTAGAATCATTTGCTAAATAATTCCTTTGAGGTGTTGTTGACCTTATAAATTAATATTTCAGTATCAATACTATCGGCATAAGGTAAGGAACAAATTGGATTGCCTCCACAGTCCACACCTAAAAATATATTCCTTTTAAAACACATATTTCCTGTTAATACCTCTGCCTTTCATTAATCCTCTGTGCTCCTTTGGGTTGGGGTGGTGCAGATTAAAAGGGCGGTTGAAGCGAGGGAGGGAACTTTCCTCTCTTCTTTGATTTATTCTTATTGGCAGTTTGGTTAAATTTCTTATTTAGGGAGGGGTGGGGTTGAATGGGTCGTGGGGCTAAATGGGTCTATTCGATATTTTCTGTCATATTTCGAAAAATACTTACGATTACCACAATAATTTAATTGTTTCTAGTAGTCTAATAAATTTCCTTTTTATTGACCTATAATATGTTAGCATTTGAAGTTTACTTCATGTAAATTATTGCTGGTGATAAAAATATATTTTCCCGCCATAAAAACACTCAATTTTGCTAAGCGATTTTATGTGTTCTGGTTAGTGTGGGACGTTGAGGAATGGATTGCTGAGATTCTCCATTTACCAAGCTATCGTTTCATATATAGTAGTGTATCATGGAGCGTTTTAAACGCGGAGAAACGATCAATTTGTGAAACGGGGGAAAATGGGTCTATCTGAATTTTTTAGAGTGGGGTAAAATGGGTCTATCATGATTCAAAAAAACTGACGGGAATTTAAAGCCACTGTAGATCGATAGGCCCTGTAAGCGATGGATATTGATTTTAGAGGGAAACTTGAACTAATAAGCAACATACGCTGACGGAATTAACTTCAAGCATAATGGTGGGGGACTGGATGTTAGTCGAGGTGGCCGGAAGTCGTGGAGGGTCAAAGAATTATGTTTCTAAGGTTATTGAGGTAAATAATGATAACATGGGGATTACTGTACATTATGAATCGCGTTTAAAAGCTTGGAACAAGATTGAAGTTAGTGTTACGACGGTTGTACTAACGGATCCACCGGAGTATGGTTGTCATTCATTCTCGGAGATTAGGAGAAAGTTAAACATACCAGTTGCGACAGGAGGTACTAAACGTGTGCAACGCACGTTTCGCTTTGAAATAAACACCTTCGGAGAGGAAGAGCTACCACCTTGATTGTTTCTGCCGTGAACTTTTAAATAATATTTAGGACTCTTATTTAGGAGAACATTCTTAATATGACAAAATATAAGTTAAAATGTATACAATCTATATATAAAATTTTTGCAAATTTTGTTCTGTTTTTCAACGACCCATTCAACCCGCTTTAAATCCCACAATATATAGCTAATTTTGCCAAAGATTCAACATAGTCCCATTTAACCCCACACTTGATCCATTTTTCCCGACGATTCATTACTTCTAAAAACTGAAATATCTTTCCATAGAATGGCTCTCTACTGTCGATTCTTATAAATTCAGAAACTAGAATAATACAATGTTACATTAGATAATGTTTTTATTTCATAATGAATGATCAAAGGCAAAAAAAGTCATTTAAAAAAAAAATAGACCACTGGGCCCTATTGGTACCTTGACCTTTCTAGGTAACAATGCCCTTTTTGTAGGGTGATAATTACTGCCATTATACAGCTGATAGTTAATAAGGTGATATATTGGTTTTGGGTTGTCGAAGTGCATATAGGAATTATTCCTGTAACATGGGTGAGTCGAGATTCAAGTTCACAAGGTTGAAAACATACCAATGGTAGACCTATGCCTATAACTACCCTATAACTAACAACGTGTAAAGATAGTTATGGACTACATTTTATAAAATAAGAAATGGTTTTGGTATTAAATTGTATTCATATTTATCTTATCAGCTGATCTTGAAATTATATCCGGCATGAATATCAACCTTCGTAACACAGACACTAGTCACTAGAACTACTGGAAGACGATGTAACATAATATTCTTTGCCCTCAAAAACTTTCAGCCATTGGTTCCTGACTTCTCTACTTTCGAACCAAAACGTCTCCTTCACTTTGTCCTTTTTCATTAACTGAATTCCGTGTTCTAACGATATCCTGTTCTCACCACGAGTTGTGGTCAACATAGATTTCGGTTGAATTGGTTCTGCGGTAAAATTTTCTAGGGCGTATATTTTGTCTTTGTTTTTCTGAACTAAGGAACTATTTCGTGTTATGCTCAATTTGTTTTTGTTCTCACCGTTGGATTGTATTTCTCCCCAATATAGTTTCAGTTTTTTTGTGCTTTTGCTCTTTTTGTATATCATTCCTTCCTTTACAAATTTCAGTAGATGCTATAAATAACCATAAAAGTGATATATAGAATAATAATAAATCAGTAGTCATTGGACTAATATTGCTGTGCACCATATTAGGTATAAACCGCGCAGATAGGCCCATTTTTTACTATTTAAAATCCATGAAATTGTGTTACCCTCTTTTTGCCTAGATTTAGTACAGGATCCAGCCCATGACCCATTAGGAATTTTATATTTGACTGAGCTACCCCACATAGATGTTTATTACAGATATGGGACATTATAAAATTATTAGGTAGACTTCACCAAACGGTTGCGCTGGCTTATTAGAGGGTCTTAAACATAGCAACGGAGGAAATTGCCATAGCAACAGCTCTTATAGTAAATATGACGATTTAAAATTTATAGCAGATTAATATTTTCGATATGAAGAATTTAATGGCATATTTCGTAAATTTCGTATCCCCCCCCCCCCCCCCGTAAAATCTAAACGTTTTAGCGAAAACGTGTGATTTTCTGTTTGTACGTAGATTTCTCTAGTCTGAAACCGACCGAAAAAAAATTTCAAAAAAATATACGGGGTGGTTATATTGCAGCACCAAAATTACAAGTGGTAAACAATTTTCATAAATCTTGAAAGTTACAATTTTCGGCTAATTGTTTTTCAATATAGGTTTTCTGGTTCGCAAAATCCATTGGAAAATGTTGAAAAATGATGTGATTACTATTGTTTTAGTCCTCTACGTGTAGGCAAAAAAATGAAAAAAACAAGTAACCATCACTTTTCAGTTGGAACACAAAATTTTTAATTAACTTATACGATGCTATAAATTCACATTTTTATAGGTTTTCTGGGGCGCTGATTCTAATGGACTACATTTCTAATTTGCAGGAACATTGCTACTCGTATTTTTCGGCGTAAAATGGCAAATTTTGTGCTAGCACCAAATTTTGTACCCATCACCAAAAAGCCAAAAAGTACAAGTTTGATACGACCAGTGCTATTTTTATTGGTTCCATCGTATTCAGAACCCTCACAAACCCGTACGGGTATAACGCAAGAAACGAGATGATACAATCTATTGATCAATTTGCTTATTTTCAAAAATTTGGTGCTAGCACAACAAATTTCACCCACCAAATATCGCGGAAAATACAAGTTTTTTCAAAACTCTTGCGCAATTTTTACTTTTTCCATTGAATTCAGAACCCTCACAAACCCGTATAACGCAAGAAACAAGGTGACCCAATCTATTGATATACTTGATGGTTTTAAAAATTTGGTGGTATCACCAAATTTTGCACCCACTTTCGAAAAATACGAGTTTGAAATGTCTATTTTTAGATAATGATTTATTACATTGAATTCAGAATCGCCATAAGAACCGCGAGAAATACGTTGTCACAAGCAATTTAACTATTGAATGGATTTTCAAAATTTCGTGCTAGCACCAAATTTTGCCACTTCGCCGAAAAATACAAGTTTGATACGCTAGGTGCAACTTGTATATATTCAATCGAAGCCAGAACCCCAAAAACCCCTATTGCGCTAAAAACAGGTTCAAATTTACAAAATTGACATATTTCAAAATTTGGTGCTGGCCCCAAAATTTATCACCCGTCGAAAAAACAAGTTTGAAATTTCGAAATTTAATTATATGAATACAGATGATAGAGATGTTACAAATCATATTTCATGCTATATAATTTTCAAAAATCGTCTCAAAAAATGTTCCAAAAGTAGGTTTAAAAAATGGTGCTATAACTCGAAAACTTCCCAATATTTTTGAAAATGGTTTTCACTATTACAAAGACATTAGTTTTTTAGGAAAAGTCATCAAATTCCAGATTGCCAACTGCGTTTGTTTAAGAGTTATAACAAAAAAACCACGGGGTGGGGTCATATTGACCCCCCCCCCCCCCCTCTCCGGGTTTAATAGGGTTAAATAATAAATAACTTACCCGTTTGGATTCGTCTATGTTCATGTATTGAAAAAAGAATGAGGTCAATATGTCAACATCATTTTTCTCAGCAGCATGTATGTTAATTCGAAATTTGTATTCACCTTCCCCAAAGATGGAAAGCCCACCACCATATTGTCGTCCAATAAACGATTCAACAAAACGTTTGGTGCGATAAACCGTGATAGGGAATTTACCCAAAGAAAATAACCACTTGACAAATTCAGACTTTTTCTCAAACATGAACATGCTACTTCTATCGTTTTCCCCTATCAACGCATCAGGCACTAACTCGTACTCATACAGTGGACCCTCATTGAGATTATACTCCCCTAACCCATTGTTTTTAGCAAGATCGGGGGAGAATACAAAGAATAGTGAATCATCTGACAGATCGTGGAGAAGTTGTTCCTGTTTCCGAATTGCATCTGTAATTTTTTCATTGGTACCGGTAGTTACTTGTGGAAGAAGGCTCTTTTCTTCAACTTCCTTTATTTTACGAGGCATTTTGCATTGAGTATTTATTAAGACAATAATTTATATATTTATGATAAGTCCAGTAGAATCTTCCCTACATAGCAGAGCTAAGAATCAATTTTGTATTGTTGCTTTGTTTTCATCGATTTATCGATACGGATTATTATTAATTATTCCAAAATATAGACCAAGCAGTTAAGTTTTGTAGTACTTAGTACTAGTGTGTTATACTGTATATAGATACACCCCTCTAAAATATTTTTACTAGCTAGTTTTTTCTATTCCTTTTTATGAACATGTTCCTGAAAATGATAGCTAATTTATAAAAATAAATAAATGTTCTAGAAAAAATATTTTTGTTCTAGAACAATTTAAAAAATAATACAAAATTAATGTACTATTTTTACTTTTCAATAATGTTCTAGAACATCTTCGCTAATCAGAACTGAGAAAAATAGTTCTAGAACAAATAATTTTTGTTCTAGCGCCAAAGTGGTGAGGGTTGGATACCGATGGGTATCAACACAATAAAGTACTGTATATAATATATTATTATTAGTATTATATAATCAGGTCAGTATATATTATCACAACTAGTCTGGTACCGGCAAACACAGACAGCGGTACTTTTTTACTTTAACCCCCCACACCCCACAGATTATTCCACTCTCTATTTTGTGAATTTTTGTCAATTGGATATTGTTCCCCAACACTTGTTGCCTCTGTTGATAAAAACATTTGTTCTAGAACACTATCTATTGTTACTAGCTATGTTGGTACTAGTGTGTTTTGTGCACACCCCCCCTAAAATGTTTTATACTAGCTAGTTTTTGTTACTTTTTTTTCAAACACGTTCTAGAACATATTGTCTAGGCCTATTCATTTAATATAAAAATTAGAATATAAAAAATAGAAAAAAACAAGCTAATTTGTTTATATTTTTATTTTTTTATTGTATGTTATCTTTGTATAAATTTTTTAAACTAGCTAATTTTTGTTTTCTTTTAAAAAAAAATGTTCTAGAGCATATTATCTATATTATCTATTCATTTAAATATAAAAATTTTGTTCTGGAACAAATATTATTTGTTCTAGAACAAAAAAAAACAAAAAAAAAATAGCTAATTTGTAAATTTTGTTAATTTTTTATTCTGTGTTATCTTTGTATTATCACATATTTAATAAAACTCACTAGCTACAATGAAAATTTATAGTTGTAAGTAATTGTTTTTAACACTTACCGGTACTAATCAAATAAAAAAACACCACAATAACATATTTTTTAATGTTCTAGAACAAAAAATATTTGTTCTAGAACATTACTTTAATAGACAATATGTTCTAGAACATTAAAACAATTTGTTTATTTGACATTTTTTGCGCTGTTACTATTGAATTATATATTCTAGAAAACTGTATTTAAATATCTCTTAGAACATATATCTCTAAAACATTTTTAATAGATATATTTTTCTCATGGTAGCTAGTGTTTTTTTTTACTAGCTAGTATTTTTTGAAATTTTAAATATACGGTATATTATATTTATTTATTTTTATATTTTTGTTATTGGTTAAGTGTTCGTGAACATTTACAAGATATTTTTTAGTAAGGTTGCTAGTGGTTTTTTTTACTAGGTAAGTATTTTGAATGTTATTATTTTGTCGATAAGCCGGCACAGCATTCTTAAAAATGCAGCTGCAATGCAGCATGCCGATCCTAGTATTTTGAAGCATGAACTTTGGGGCATGACCTTTTTGGAGCATGAACTAGCTAGAAGTATGCATACACCACTAAAACTAGTACTCATTTAGTAGGTGGTTTGGTGGTACATACTTATTACTATATTTGGTATATAAGTATAGACAAGACGATATATAATTGCAGTAGATGACTTTAAGTTTAGATCATATTCCTAGCTACTTATTTAAATACCACATTCTAGAACATGTTGTCAAGATTTCAAAGAAATTATCAAAAGCATGATCATTACATTAGATATACAATTCACTGTATTCAGATAATAGCGAGAGTAAGTCTCGCAGAGGCGGCGCTATGGGAAGCTATGAGTCTGCTGCCAAGCATAAGCCTAGGCCTACAGTATGTTTTATGATGTTTTAAAGTTAGACATAGACATAGAGCACGTACTTTATTGGTACAGTACATGACGACGATGTGAGAACTTAGAGACGCCGCCATCATAGCAACTCTGGCAACGCAATTAACACAGTTTCAATAAAACTGCTGACTGAGAACCCAGAGATCTGGTTCTCCCAAGTTGAGTCACAGTTCGTCACCCACAGCATCACCATGGACTCAACAAAAGTACACTGTGGAATTTTATTACTGCCGTCTGTGGTCACTGCCCTGGACAATGTAACAGCTAAGGAAGTCGGGCCCATCCTACTCAATCCACTGGCCAGAGACCAGTATGGGACCTTGAAACATGCCATCATTGCCTCTTTCGGTAAGACTCAGACCCAGAAAGACAATGAACTTCTTTCACTTTCTTGACTCAGAGACCACAAACCATCCAGCCTCCTTCACTACATGAGGTCCCTCAATGCCGACCCGGAGACACTCTTCTGGGCGTTATTCCTCTCCCAACACCCGTCCGAAGTGTGACGCATCCTTGCCAGTTCAAACACCTTCGACCTCGATGTTCTAGCCACCGATGCCGATCACATCATGCAGGCAACCCGGAACGACCCTGTCGACGTTGGAATCGCCAGGGTGAGAAGAAACAATGCTCCCAGAGCTGCGCAGACCTACCTCGAATCTCTGCTTCTTCCATAAGAAGTTTGGCAATGCTGCATGAAATTGCAACTACAGAGATTGCTGACTTAGTCACCTTCTCCCCTCCCCAATATCCTTGACTCATGGTTCGGGAAATGCCAGGGCCAACCACTAAACATCTCTGCAGTCGGCTAGAATGCGAAGAGAACTATGACTGTGTCGGATCATCGCAGTGGCCAAACTTACCTAGTGGATTGCGGAGTTGAAGTTTCGGTTTCCCCCACCATGGACAATGACAAATGCACCCACCCCACTGCACCATTGGTTGCTGTCAATGGCAGTCCGATTGCCACTTGGGGTAAAAGATGATCAACCTCCACCTTGGCAAGGGCCGTGTCCGTGTCTTCACGCAGGAGTTCCACTTAGTCAATGTTACTTCTCAGATCCTCGGCGCCATCGACCTCACAGGGAGGTCTCTAATCAATATGTCGAACTTCAAAGCGATCCTGAAAAAGATCGCTTGTTACTCATCTGCTATCGCTGGAATTCACATCGACCATGTCGGACCCTGCTAGCTGCTTCTCAATGGGTTTCTGGAACTCCATATACCAAGATTCGAGATGACTGCAGCCAACAAACATGGTGTGGAGCACCACATCATTAGTGTGGGACCTCCTCTACACACACGCGCGCACCCGTCGGCTCAACTCTGAGAAAGTCACGGATGCCAAAGTCACGGATTCCAGCTGTCAGCCACCACAACGTGCCGTCTCATCCCACTTCGTCTGGCATGGCCTGAAATGCGACATTTTTAGATGGTGCGAAGAGTGTCACACATGCCAATCTAATAAAATTCACCAGCACACCCATGCTCCACTCACACGTCAACAACCCCCTGATTCCTGGTTCGACTGCCTATACATATACATCGACATGGTTGGCCCTCTACTGGTCTCCAAAGGTATGACCTATGGCTTGTATGACCTGGCTATTTTCGATCATAGATTGCTTCAGCTGATGGCCAGAAGTCATCCCAGTTTGTGACTCAACCACCGAGACCTGCACACGAGCCCCTAGGAACCGAAGGTAGTTTACAGTCACAATTCAGCCCTGAAATGAATCTGTGTTGGTTTCATGATTGAGTGATCAAATTCAAAACGGTTCTAACGAATTTCCCAATTCTTTCAACATGGGTAGATAGACACCCTAAATCTAAGATCACTCACAAATTTTCAGACTCGGAGGGTCAGCGATCTAATGAAAAATGAATAGGCTAAAAATGAATCTCGATCGAACTCAACTAATCCAAAACTAAATTTTTAAATTATCGCTAAGAAAATCCCCCTCCATACACTCTATGGTGAGTTGAGATTCAGTTTCACAAGGGGGTCTACCATGGCATGCCCATAACTAACCTTCAGTATAACTAACAACTTATAAAGAAAGTCATGTACTACATTATTTAAAATAATGAATTATATATTGTATTAATTAAATTGACGTTTTATACATATTAATATTTTCAGCTGATCTTGAAATTATGTCCAGCATAAATATAAACCTACGTTACACAAACATTATCCACTAGAACTCGATGTAACAGATTCCTTGCCCTCAATAACTTTCAACCATTGGTTCCTGACTTTTATACTTCCGAACCAAAACTTCTCCTTCACTTTGCCCTTTTTCACTAATTGAATTCCATGTTCTAACAATAGGCCTATCATTCTCTCACCATGATTTGTTGTTATTGGTTCTGCTATGTATTCCTCTAGGGCATAGATTTTGTCTTTGTTTGTTGCTATTAAGGAACAATCTCGTGTTATGCTCAATTGGTTTTTGTTCTCTCCGGTGGATTTTATTTCTCCCCAATATAGTTTCGGTTTTTTTAAGATTCTATCTTTGTAGATGATTCCTTCCATTGCAAATTTCCTTAGTCGCTATAACCATAAATATAATAGGCCTATAGATATAATGAAATTGTAGGGATAAAAGGACTACTATTCGATAAAAAAAAATGTAAGTGGAAAATTTGCAGGACATTGCTTTCGCCGTGAGGACCATCCAGTGCATAATCTTCTGCTTTGGCAGCCTCATGGAGTGAATAAGCATGGTGGGCAGCCCATGATTTTCTTGAGACGTATCTTAAAGGACGCTGGCCTTAAAGATGCGGATGATCTAGCAAATGTCATGGGTGATAGGGAGTTGTGGTGGTGCAATTTTGTAGACAAGCCGGCACAGCATTGTTAATATGTTTGTAATATATATTATATATAATGCAGCTGCAATGCAGCATGCCAATCCTAGTAGTAGTAGTAAGAGTCTACCGGAGCTAGATCTCGAAGCAATCGACTCTGTGAATGCACTAACTCAAAGTCAGATTAATAAGTTGATGAACGAGCAATTAGAGAAGGCGTTGGGAAAATACAGGAGTGTAGATGTAATAGGCGTACCTGAAACACCAACAACCACAATGACTCCCTCGCGGATTGTGACATTAGAAGACAATACTCAATGAGCTTAAACATTTGCCTAATGAGGTTAAACAAATCGGATCACTCAAACAAGAAGTTAAGGAAATTTCCAATAAACTGAACAGTGCATATGTTATAATCAACCATCAGGAAGCCTACCTTGATAGGATCAATTCCGAAAAACGACAACTAAACTGTTTTCAGGTTTAGATGAAGCCAAGTCCAAGACTGCAGAGGATGTCCTAGATATGGTGAAGGGTTGAGCGAAGAAATGCGATGATCTGATTGACCAAGTTGCACTCTGGAAGGCTAAGCGTATAGGCTGACTGCTTTCAGACAACCATAGCAGGATATTTTTTGTTGAGGTTTGAACAGCTGAGACATGATCGAAGCTGTTAACTCGGGCAAAAAATTCTGAAAGCTGGCGGCACTTATAGTAAAGTGTATATGAAAAAAGATGTGCATCCTCTGGTTTGCAAATAAGAGGCACGTTTGAGGCAATAATATGTGTTCGTGAGGAACGTGAGTACCCTGAAAACCAGGGTGTTATGGTAAATTACCATGCCATGCTTAACTTACCATGCATAAACAAATCTGGCTTAATGTTCCCATTGACGGGTACTCATGTTCTTTATTTTATGGTTTAGGGGTGCAGAATCTATGCAAAGAGGACTCCTTAAATATTTGTCATGGAATATATGTAGTGTAAAAGATAAACTGTTAATTCCAAATGTACATTAATTATTGGTTGGCTACGATATAGTGTTTGTTTGTGAGTTTAAGACGGCAGATCGCGTTAGTGTACCCGGTTTTATTGCCTATTCAAATTTACCTGAACAGTCGCATCGGCTGGAATTGTGATGCTGGTAAATTATGATATAAACAATTATATTAACTGTGTTGATACATCGATTGAGGGGCAAATATGCACCACTGTATCATTACTTCCTGGCATTTTACATGGGGGGGGGGGGGGGGGGATATATACCACCACACAGGTTATTCTAGTTGGTGATTTGAATGCCAGGGTTGGGTCACTGCAGCTGAGTATAAAGACCAATGGTTATTCTGAAGCAGCTATCTACTCTGATATATCTGACCCAGTAGTTAACTCAGAGGACTCTCTCTAGGTTGATCAAGGTCTGCAACTCAACTTCTGGTGTTATCCTAAACCATCTCGAAAATATAAATAGTTGTCGGTTGGGAGGTGGTTTATCTTATAGACAGGGCCAGACATGGAAGTCGGAGCCTGACCTAGCTATATCAAGTTCGTCTTGTCTCAATTTGATCAGATCTGTTTATATGCCTAAATCGATATTCTACTCTGATCATTCACCATTGGGTTTACAGATTATGATTAACCCGGATGTTTGCTTTTGCTTACTGACGCTACTGGAATGCGCGGGTATCTCGTATTATAACCAAATGGCGAATTCTATACCTACTACTATAAATTTATATAAATTTTTTTATTTAATACTACTATTTCTCACAGAACTATTAATTGCAATAAATTTACAGAGTCACTGTCGTCGATTAGTCCACATTATCGATCATTGGTTATTGATTAAAGAGGACTCTAACTCATAAACTGATAAACTGACTCATAAACTTGTTCTCAATAGCGTTAACACCATTGGCCAGATGGCTCTTGACAGATATATGAATTCTGAACAAAGTCATCTAAGTGGCGATTCCCGGTAGTATCCGTGATAATGATGCAAAATATATTTGGACTGCTATAAACTGGAAAAGTCTATTGGATGATAAGTGTACTTCGTCAATGATACAACCCACAGATGAATGCTTTAAAACTCGCTTCAAGAACTTGCTAGGCGAATCTACATCCACTACTACAGTACCACAGACTCCATCTCCATTCGAGTTGGTTGATAGTGCATCGAATCAACATCATATCTGCCACGTTTAGATGACCATGATAGACAGCCAGTGCATAATCGTGTACTTTGGCAGCCTCATAGAGCGAATAGCATGGTGGACAGCCCATGACTTTCCTGAGACGCATCTTAAAGGACACTGGCCTTGAAGATGCGGATGATCTAGCAAATGTCATGGGTGATAGGGAGTTGTGGCGGTGCAATTTTGTCGACAAGCCGGCACAGCATTCTTAAAAATGCAGCTGCAATGCAGCATGTCGATCCTAGTAGTTGTTTGCGACGAAACATGGATCAAATACGCATTTGCAATAATTAAATACGCAAATCAATCAAATCTAGAAATACAAAGGATAGACGGGCCAAAAGATTTAGTGGATGTGTAATTGTTTACTCCAGGGAAGTTTTAGAAAATAATATTATTAGGCTTAAGGGGGGGGGGGGGGGGGGGGGGGGGGGGGTTACACCATTTTCGGACAACTCTTCGATTTATCACTCTCAGCGTTTCAAAATTGTTTGGTTTTGGCTAAAATTTGGCATATAGGTGCCTAAGATGCTATTCTACATGACAGGTCAGAAAAAAATTTTTTTTCGCTATTTAATATTAGTTAATACTAGTTAACAATAAAAAAAACTTGGTTGCGCTTAAAACCCTAAGGCTTTTACAGTTTTGAACCTAATCACATGAAAGTTTTTTTATATGATAGATCAAAGATGGGGCAACATAACTATCAGGCGAAATTTTGTTAAAATAATTCTGCACCGCTAGGTGGCGCTGCAAATTTATGCTAATTTTTAGGTTTTTTATAAATAGTATTAAATTTTATTAACAAAAAATTTCGAAAAGTTGTCTGATACTTTTATGCAGGGTGGCTATCTAGACACCCACAGGAAGTTTCAGACTAATTACTCAAAAATTGTAGAAGTAGTAGGGTTTTGAAGTTGACAATTTCATGAAAAAAATATTTGGAGATAATCGACCTTTCATTATACATAGTAATAGTAATTTCAATAGGATTCCCTAAATGGAAATTTACATAACTTGAAAACTAAAAGAGCTATTAAATAGCGGTTTTCAGATTTGGAAACACCATTCAATGGTGCATTATAATAGACCATAAAAAAAATTTCGACATATTTTGGACCAAAATGGTGTACCCCCCCCCTTAATGAATTCGAGTCTAAGGACATGATGTGGTTAAACTTCAATAAGTACTATATTGGGCTTGAGGGAGATTTAATATTATGTGCGTCTTATATACCTCCACAAGGTGCTACCAGTCATAATGGAGATCCTTTACATAAGATTGACTTCATTGGGTCTACAATTGGTACATACCATGATACATGTGATACCCTGATTGTTGGTGATTCAAACGCGAGAACCGACATTAACCCCGATATAATAATTAGCGATGATAGATCGCCTGGGTTAGAAGACCTTTTGCCATTAGATTACAAATTTGACGGTTTTGAATACTGGGGGGATGTTACAAGGGCAAGGTCCAATAGCGACAAAAAGACAAATGCATTTGGGAATAAAATTCTAAGTGTGTGTAAAAAACAGGTTTGCGTTTATTTAACGGTAGATTAGGTGCAGATGAGGGTAAAGGCGTGTGTACTTTTCATTGTAGAACTAAACAAGTAGTAATAGGCAAATCGACCATTGATTATTTTATAGGCTGGTATGTACAGAGACCAAAAGTATGGAACAAGCAAAAACCTAATGAGACAAAACGGTATGGTTGGAATATAAAATTTGCTGAAAGGTAGCGCAGTGACCTTGAGTCTGAAAATGTTAAGTGTGCGATGAATGAGGTCCTGGATATATGCACAAGCGGTAACCCCAGAGTAGCCCCACACCACACAATATTTAATGAT
>JAUCBJ010005288.1:0-33459 GCA_032718475.1 Nemertoderma westbladi
TGAAATATTACAGCTGTTCGTTCGACCTGGTGTCATGATGCAATTTTATTTCGATATTATCCAGCTTAATATATATCTGATTTCTTCAAAATCTGTAGGAGTCAGAACACAAAGGCATACATGACCATATTAACAGCAGGAGTATTATGGGACCCCAAACATATTAACATCATTATAATAAAGTTATGTTCTTTGATAAGAAAAAATTATAGGTTTAATTGACTGAAATTCAATTATTTTGTCCATGTGAATTGATTTATATTTTTCTTTTGTTTTTCGAAAATGACAATAAGTGCAAAATTCAAAACTGAAGGGCAGAATTTGAGAATTTAAGTTAAATGTAAAGTAGTACAAAGAGTTCTTTCCAACATGTTTTTTTTAGTTCTTTCCAACACTTTCATTACTGAATAAACTATTTTATCTGAAAAATTAAACGAGTTATCAGTACTAAATGTACATTTAATTTACATTTTAGGTATAGCATTACCTGCTGATGAGTAGGTATTAGAGGACAAATACCATTTGAAAGACAACCATAAATCAGTAATATGCAGGTAAACCATAATCGGCTGTAATACTATACTTACTTTCAAATCCCTGACAAGACAAGGGTGAATTGCGACAGCAGTGCACCTATCTCCGCAATCTGCATGACAAGACAAAGACTTAATAAAAACTGAATCTGGCAATACATTGTACAGGATCTCGTGAGCCTTCCCAATTCCTGGTATTGAAGGTGGTGTAGGATTGACATAATTTATCTTTAGTCATGTTCATTGTAAGTGTATATAGTTGTTGTAACTCATTGAAGTAGTCTGGCGACAATACTCGCAAAGCCGGGAGTGGGTTCGTCAACTTTCATTCCAGCAACCCTCTCAAGGGTACATTTAATGGAACCCCCAATCCCATCCGGTGGCCCTTTGCCATGCCCGGCTTCTGCATATATCCACACACACAGCAGTGATGTTTCCACACTATGAGATGCCCTATATGCACTCTGAAATGGTTCATATAAAGAATGCAAGTGTATATAATTTATTAATTGCTGTGCAACAACCTTTTCAGTTATCTTCGCAAGAAATTTCAAGTTTGATACTGGGCGAAAGTTATTTAATATGTCAGGGTTAAGACACCTCTTCTTAATCAATGGACGCAATACACTCTCTTTGAAGAGTTATGGGACTTGCCCAATCGACAATGACAGATTGATTATAATTAGAAACAAAGGTAACAGCAATCCATTGCATTCATGTAACACCCTAGAGGGAAGTGGATCAGATGGACTTGTCTTTAGATTTCCCTCCCGAATTAAATTATCAACATGTTCTTCAGATACTGGGTTGAATTCATCCAAGGATTTACCTGAAACAGGCGTTGCATTGATACTGAAAGAATCTTCATTATTGGATGAATTGCATTTATTGATATCAATCAATTCCTCATGAATATTGTCAATCTTTTGCTCAAAAATCTCAGCAAATTCATTCGCTAGGTCTAAATCATTATCCCTTTGAGGCAAAATACCATATTAGCGGAAACTGTCTTTGATTTCCACTATTAGCTTGAACAATTGACGTATAGTAGTTTATCTTGGCAATTTCAACCAAATTACTAACTAATAAATATTGATCCCTATAAGCCAATTTATGTACCTCGAGATTTGTTTTCCTAAACTGACGCTCCAGACGCCTCTTCTGTCTTTTTGCTTCACCAATCTCTGCAGTGTACCACAGTGGCCGTTTCACTCGATTTCGAATGTGACGTGTGAGAAGGGGGGGTGTGTTTGTCTAAAACCAAACCTAGTGCGTTTTCATAATTAGATACAAGGATGTCAAGGGAATTTTCACAATTATCACTGGAAAACATATCACTAGTTTGAAGGTCTTGAAGGAATGCAGGCACATTAATTGAACTAACCGCTCTCAACTGTATTGCAGTACACTTAGTCTCAGGTTTGTTAAAGCAAATGCTAAATCGTACGGCAAAATGATCTGATAAACCAATATCTTCAACATGTATATCACAAAGTTTTAATAAGGACTCCTTGCGAGCTAACAGGAGGTCTGGAGTATTTCCAGATCGATGAGTAGGGACATTAATTAGTTGTTTTAATCCAAAAGTGTCACAGAGTTCACAGAAATAATTACAGTAGCTTCTCTGTCATCCGATTTATTCACATGAAAGTTGAGATCGCCTGTCATTATTAATTCACCAGGTGTTAGCACTAAAGATTGCAAAAGGTCTGTAAACTCCTCAAAAAATAAAGTACTTGTAAGTTTATTTCTTATAGAAGGATAAGTCCTATAAATAAAAACAAAACAGAGGTGGCATTCAGAATTTGAGCAACTAAATATCATAAACTCAAAAGATTTATAGCTTCTCTCCTTCGATGTAATGTCCTTTAGTTTAAGTTTAATCTTACTGACACAGGCAACACCTCCGCCCTTTACTAGCAACCTCGCTAATAACTCTAGTATGCTTGTTTTGAAGGTGTCTACACCAACTAAATCGGTCATTGTGGTTCTATTGAGCATAAATATCAATGCAGTAGGAATAATAGAAGTTGATCATCACAAAAATGGGGAATATGACTCACTTGCGCCAAGGGCGGGAACTGGCCATGTGCCTGTGGGAATATTTTCTGTCATCCCTAAATAAAAATTTTGGTATCTATCGAAGTTTTGGCTCATTTGATGACATCTGATGTGCAAACTGAGTTTAAATTCGACAAAAAGTTTTTTAGGACCACCCCAACCCTCTCATTTACCTGAGGTCAAAATTTACCTCAAAGGAATCATCTGTTTCAGAAACGAAGGGGTACACAAGGGTTAAGACCACAGAAAAAGTTTAAATGACACAGCTAATGGTCGCGTACAATTCTGCCAAGTTTCAGCTTAAAAGGATTAAAAGCAAATAAATGGGAGGATATTTAACTGTTGAACTGTTGGGGTCAAAAGTCGCTAAATAATGTCAAGTTTTGGACATATTTATGCCTACAAATTTTCAATTCGACAGCTTTAAATCTGACAAATTTTCAATTCGACAGCTTTAAATCTGACAAAGTTATTTAATGTCAAAATAGTTACGTCAACAACTACTTGCCATTATTGACATTCTTCTTAACAGTGTCAATTCGCCAAGGCTCCGCCAACTTCGTGGCTCGCCCCACACACGTTTCAACAATATTGATTATACTTTATGTCCTAAATTAACTCTCACTTTGTTATATGCTCCCCAAATCCCAGTTATGGGTTTGCCCCCCCAGATTTGGCCTCCCTCCCCCCAGATATTATGGTCACCATAAGGGCCTGCTCAACTTGCTGCACTCACAAAGAGGGATGTAAATAACAATCATTTCATGACTTTGATTATTAATGGTTGAAGCACCAAACATATAACAATAACACTAAATATCCAAATATAGCATATAAAATAATGATTAAATCAACAGTCAGACAGTCCAAACAGTTTGTACCGCAGCCGCAGTCAGTGAGTGACGGTATGTGCAGTCAATCTCAGAGTGAGTGTTGAGAGTTTCGGTAATTTAGCTATGACCTTGTAGCTGACTGCCGATGAAATTGGCATATGTCTACTTTTAGTCAGCACATTAATGTAAGAATGACGGTAGGTAGTAGGTTGAAGCCAGATCTCATCAGATTTTGCAATATTCCATAGAATTCGTGACGTCATCATGTTGTCCAGACCGACTTCCAATGGGCTTGGCCTTTTATCTAGCATCTGTTAGAGCGTCTAATGAGAAGGCGCCAGCGCGTTTACGTTCCTCTGAGGTGAGTCTGAGACAAAGAAACCAGTAAAGCCAATCATACATTCCGCCTATATACTGCAACCGTCCGCGGTCTGGCATGCGATATAGGACACATCCTTTTACACTTATAACGAATACTTTGAAGGCGTAAAAGCTTTTATACTTACATTGGTGATTAACTTACTTTCAGTTTAACCCTACCTTTATTTAACTTAATATTTGTATTTTCTACGGTACCAGTGTTATCTACAGTATGCTATCTATGTTACAGATTTTAACCATATTAATTTGGAAAAAAAATCAATCAATCAATCAAACCTCCTGGTGCCATATTCAATAAACTTAATACTTAACAGATTGAACCAAATTACAGTTGTACAGTAAACAGTATTAAACTTCAACAATTAATAGGCCTTACAGTACACTGTAATAATTAAACAGTTGAATGGCAGAATGAACTGCGAACTGCAAGTGACCTGATTTCCGGAAACAGGTACCGTACCGGCACCTTTTGTAATATGTCTGTATGTTAAGCTATAAAGGCAAAACATTACTGCATTATCAGATTATGCTGTTGAATTGAAACTGGGAAAGGGGTCTTGCTCTTGACTGACTGCTTGACGTACCCGTATTGCAGTATTGATAAAGAAAATAAGATAGGTCAGGTAGAGAGGTGCGGACAGACAGACAGATGTAGGTAACTTAGGTACCGGTACTTCCTGACGGCTGTACACTCTCATGCCGGTACTACAGTACATACAACATGGCATGCATAGCCCATACTGCCATAGCAACTGATAGCTATTATATTATATTAATGCCAACAGCATTGCCAAACTCATGGCATAGCTGACACACATACCATAATATAATCGCAAAATAACGCAAATTCCCTCCACCAAGAATAATATTGCACTTATTATAAACATTGCACATATACTGTATACGATATTTAATATAACCTACAGTACTTGCTGTACCTAAATACAAACGTGCTGTACCTAAATACAAACGTACTGCACCATTTACAGAAGCCCGCTTCCAATCCTAGCTAACGCTGATGGTCCTACATTACAAAGTAGCACCACCCTACAACAACAACAACAACAATAAAGAAAAAAGAAAAAAAAACCTACTGCAGTAAAAAGAAACACCCGTTTTTCCCCACCCCATTCATCAACCCATTTTTTCCAGCCTTATCTTAGATGCTCCATGTAAGTATCTGCCTAACCCTAAGATGAAGTCAAGATTCTTACTTGATAACAAACGACGAAATTTATTTATTGAAGGACAGATGACGAATCTGCTATCCAGGAAACGACTCCGTATCCCACTGTACGCGTTACAAACGAGAAGAAAATGGAATTCGTCTTCTACTAGACCTCTATCACACATCGGACATAACCTCTGGTTCCTTGTTATGTCGTACCACCGTCCAGTTTCTATCATTAATTCATGGGAGGAACAGCGAAGGTTGATAGATGCGTTTCGGCAATTCATAAACAAAGGCCAACTGGATACTGTATAGAGCCTACAGTATAGATTATTACCTTTGGCTCATTACGTTTCCCATTATTCAATTTCATTCTACATTTAGTTTACCCACGCCTACTCCAACACTACTAACTATTACCGGAGGCATACACAAAGCCAACAATAAATTAATAATTATTATTATTGTTATGTTTGATCCATAAAATCAAAGTTAGGGCTACTACACATGTCGTGGAAGTCTATATCCCCTTGTAAGCGTAATATTGTACCGGTAAGCCTGAGTGAGCAAAATATTAAAAAAATATTTTTATTCAAAAAAATTACCAATTCAACAAATTAGTAACTGAAATTAATTATTACTGAAGTTGTAGCTGGAAACCCCGCCCAGCAAGGCGCGCTTCGCTTTGTATTAGAAAAACTCCCCTTGGAAATTGTAAACGGGATTTGTGTATCAGACAGACAGATTCCAGTTCGAAACGTTTACATCCACAACTTCAGCTGTGGGTATATTTAAAAAAACTAACTAACTCAAACAATTAACAACTCTGCCTTCAAAAACTAAAACTAACTTAAACTTGTCGTCATTTATAATAATAATACTTACACAATGAGTACAGTCACAAATACATTACAGATACAGATACGATACCTAGTTGCCGAAACGCGACTTCAGTTCGCCGAAATGCAACTATAAGTTGCCGAAATGCAACTATGAGTTGCCGAAATGCAACTACGAGTTGCCGAAACACAACTACAGCAGTTGATGACACGTAATTGTTCAGTTGCCGAAACGCGAATTTGAGTCGCCTAAACGTGACAGTTGCCGAAACGCGACGTAACCAATACAATTGCTCTGGTCATTCCATAACCATGAGAACCCCAAGGAATTAAGCAGACCCCTGACTGAAGCCGCCCAGCCCAACAACTCACCCGTAATCGGCATATATGTACTTAATATATCCAGGGAGTTCTGCAGAGCACCTAGACGCTACGACCAAACAATACAATGTCATCCGCGTATAACAAAAATAATTGCAACATTCCAATAGAAATACAAGTATTTCTTGCTTTTTTTTGAGTTATTATTTAGTTATCTAATTAACCACAGTTTACTATACAATACTACAGTAGATATTATACTATATGATATTGTTAGTCTATTCCAGCAGGGTAACAGTAACTGCTCTTCCAGAGGTCCCTTTCCGTTTCGTCTCTTGGCGAACTCTATCGCTTTCCCGCTTTAATGCCGCAGTAATAGCCTTCTTTATTTGTATCTTGGAGGCGGTTTGGATATTTGCAACAACGATACCTTTTGAAGATATATTTAAAAATATATTTTTTAAATTGGAAAACATGTCGATGTTAGTAAACATTGATTCTGACCAGCAGTTAATCATAAAATCATATTACTTATCGCGATGAATACTACAGTAGTTTGTTAACGTCTCCTTATATTTCGTCAGAACACCTGCTAAGGGAAGTCATCAGAGAAGGAAAAGAATGGAGCATCAACTGTGCGACTTTTCCCTTAAATCTCGACCGATATGCAACGATACCCATTAGCACTGCACTTACTTTCTTGATAAAGCACCCATCTGCTGGGAAACCGTCCGACCAGTAGATCTCTATGGTTACATTCAACTTATGGTCTCCAGCTGATAAAATATTTTATTTGTAGGTTTATAAATATAGGCCTACTGTATGTACCGAACCGACAACTGTTATTTTCCATGGCCAATTAATAAATACTGTATGTACAATTACATACTGGTAACAGTCATAATCAAAATATTGTATTATTTTTAAATCCATTTAGAATAAAACTCTGGTATACTAACTATTGATCACATTAACGATGTTGGTCATCTCTACGGAAACATTAAACACTGGTTTGCCCCAGACCAATTAACTTTTACAAGAACTTCCGGAACAAATATGTGACGGATTGTTGTTCTTACTACAATAAAATATTGTTTTTATAGAGAATAGGAAAAATTTAAACACATAAATTGCTGCCTCTCAGTAACAGCATTTCTACTGTTTGTTTATACCTGTATAATGTATACTGTACTAAATGGCTAGAGAACCCAGACCAGCCTGGGCTGGGCTGGGTTACGGTAGCACTAGCAGTACCATCCCTGTTGTGAGCGGAGCAATGTTGTTAATATCCGAGTCTGCTTTGGCTTTCCATGTGTTATTCAATCTCAATGCATTGTGTGTCATCCAATCAATACAGGGCACCATTATACTCTATTGTCCACTAGCCAATGAAATCAATTTTACAACAATATTACAGGAGTATCATATCATTAGCTTAGAGGTGTGGCGTTTGAGTCAGTCAACTCAATAAAATATTATTAATTTACAATATAAGATCTTAAAATATTGAAGTTTAATAAACGTTTTGTTTTTTCCCTGTTAAAATTTGCTTATTAGTTTTAATATTATTTAATATTAATTAATTGTATGGTGAATTATTAGATTATTAGAAATGGCTGATTCACCAAGTAAGAGATTCAAGCAATCCTCTATTAGTTCTTTTTTTGGCAAGACTTCAGGTCAGGTGGTGGATGTACCGAATCCGGATCATCCAGCTCGGGAAGATAATGTGGAGCAAGAAGATACAATGTCAACAGGAGGGAGCCCTGTGTCTATAATAAGCGACGTCGAAGTCCGTGAAGAAACTCGGACGCGTGGCAATCCTCCACTGATTAAAGTTACTGGAACTGGGGCACCTGTTCTTTCTACTGAAGCAGAAACTGATAAATATGTATGCCTGGAATGTTTAAATTACCACCTTAGCAAAAAGCTGAAGGATGCTCGATTCGCCTATATGTCACGTAATAATCCATCCACCATCAACAGGCATAAAAAGCGATGGCACAATGACAACTCCAAAACAACCATTGTGCCTGCTTCTTCGACTGAAGTGAAAAATGTAAAGCTTAAGTATTTGCCAAAGGGTGCCACTATCGAACCAACCACTGCTATTGCCGCAGCAACTGTTGAAGTTGGACCAGAACCAACTGATAGTACTGGTACTGTTGTTAATGTAGAACCAGATATTATTAGTATTAGTACAAGCGTTATTGCTGGTGCCGCTGTCGAAGCAACTGCTAGTGAATTTGATGTTACTACGAACAATCCAACAGCACGTTCACAGTCAACGTTAGTAAACTTTGTAACTATACCCGAAGAGCCAAAAGAAGGTTTTCAAGATCTTGATGAACATGAAGATTTACCAAAAAAGACCTATGTTCTTATGAAAAAACTTTGCGATAGATTTGAGGGGTGTAGTTGGGTGATTAGGCTGACCCCCTTTTTTCACTATTTTGTCGGCGCAAATTTTTTCGGCTGGCGCAAAAAAAATTAAGGTTGGCGCACAGGTACTTTGAGCTGGCGCAGATTTTTTTGACCCTTGGCGCACCTTCGGCGCACGAAACATAGAGATTCCAGTCTGGCTGTAGGAAATGAGTAAGGTTCGGTGGAAGTTTAATGAAAATAATACTGTTATCCATGCAAAACTTGACAATGTCATAAGTGATATGTGTTGAACTCCCATCGATAAACAGAACTGCTTTCAATGTGTGGTCTATAGGTAGCTGACTAAGGAAACCAATCTTCAGCCAATTTATGAAGATACTCCCCTTCATCCAACCCTTTACAGCTGCTGCGTATGTTGTCCCAGGGTAATCTTCATCTGAGAAACTATTTGTCCACAACTTCTTTGTCTTGGACAATATTAGAGGAGGAAATCGTTTTCCTGTTGCAAACCCACCACCCAGGACCGTAAATTGTTCCTTTCCTGTCCCTGCTATCATACTTGATACACGTTTCTGTCCTTTCATAACAATTATTTTTTTAGATCTCGGATCTAAGTTAAACCCAGATTCGTCTACATTAGCTATCAATTCGGGATGACCTAATAAACCCTCATCGCTATAAACTTTGAGAACATCTTCATAAAACTTGTTCACAATAAATGGATCTGCAGCTTTAAGCCGAGACTTTGATAGCTGTTCCCCTTTACGACATGACAACCGAGGGTGTCTTTCCATGAAGCCCTTAAGGAAATCCACACCTGGCTTCTTTCCCTTAAAGGGGTTCACTACAACACAATCACTATGAGTAAAGTCCCAGACAATGTTTAGAATTTCTTCTTGAGTTAAACCCATTCCGGCTTTCCCAAAAGCAATAAGGCAAGATTCCAATGCATTTTCATTTGCTGTTCCTAAATAAGGCAAGCGTCCCTGCAATACACGAGCTGGATCCGAATAATTTAACTTTTTTTGCCTAAAGTTCCAGAAGGAATATTAAATGTTTCTGCAGCTTCACGAACTGTATATTGCCCACTAGTAATGGAAGCTATTGCTCTTCGAAGGGTTGTGCTTGGTGTAATGAATGAGACATTTGTTTCTACTTACCCCACAGCATAAAAATAGAGCCCATTTTTTAATCACTCATATAAGACAATTTTGTTAATATAAAATCATGTAAATGAGATTAGAACTGAACAGATTACAAAATTTCCTTTTAAATTTAATACAACAATGGGATCATAAAAACTATCATAATTGCATACATGAAATCTTACAAAGATAATCAAAAAATTGATTTTTTATTCAAAGATTGAACAAGTTGAAATTTGACCATTTAGTTCTCAATAAAGCTATAAGAAATCTATATAAAATTTGTTCCCCATTTAATTCTATGTTAGGAATTCGGAATTTTTAGTTTGTATCTATAATTGTGAGCGCACATCTTCAGTTGTTTCCACTTACCCCATTATTCTACTTCCCCCACTTTCCCCTACCGCATAATTTTATTTCACAATGTAAAAGTTGGGTCTTTCTTGAACATAAAGCAAAAAACCAGAAAACATTTCACCGTCCGGTTTTTTTTCTACAAGCGTTTTAAAATTGCATCAAAAATACGACTAGTTCCTAAATAAGGGGGATTTTTTAAATTTACCTTATTTAAGATATCGAAATTGTACACATAGATACTAAAAGTCCCTAAATAAGAACTTTTTGACTTGCTTGTTGCTTGTTGGTGCTCATTGTTGCTCGTTAGTTGTACTTTATTATTGCTCGTTGTTGCTCGTTGTACCCTATTATTGCTCGTTGTTGCTCATTATTGCTCATTGTTACTCATTGTTGCACGTTGTTGTACTTTATTATTGCTCATTCAATCGTTGTTCCTCATTGTTGCTCGTTGTTTCTCGTTGGTGTACTTTATTATTGCTCATTGTTGCTCAATATTACTCGTTGTTGCTCGGTCAGTCGTTGTTGCTCATTGTTGCTCGTTGTTGTACTTTATTATTGCTCATTGTTGCTCAATATAACTCCTTGTTGCTCAATATAACTCGTTGTTGCTCGTCCAGTCGTTGTTGCTCATTATTGCTCGTTGTTTCTCGTTGTTGCTCGTTGTTGTACTTTATTATTGCTCGTTCAATCGTTGTTCCTCATTGTTTCTCGTTGTTGTACTTTATTATTGCTCATTGTTGCTCGTTGTTGCTCAATATTACTCGTTGTTGCTCGGTCAGTCGTTGTTGCTTGGTCAGTCGTTGTTGCTCGTTGTTGTACTTTATTATTGCTCATTGTTGCTCAATATAACTCGGTGTTGCTCGTTCAGTCGTTGTTGCTCATTATTGCTCGTTGTTGCTCATTGTTGCTCGTTGTTGTTCTTTATTATTGCTCAGTGTTTCTCATTGTTGCTCGTTGTTGCTCAATGTTACTCATTGTTATACTTTATTATTGCTCAATGTTACTCGTTGTTACTCATTGTCATTGTTGCTCATTGTTACTCGTTGTTCCTCATGTCCTAATTATTGCTCGTTGTTTCTCGTTGTTGTACTTTATTATTGCTCATTGTTGCTAGTTGTTTCTCAATGTTGCTCGTTGTTGTACTTTATTATTGCTCGTTCAGTCGTTGTTGCTCATTATTGCTCGTTGTTGTACTTTATTATTGCTCAATGTTACTCGTTGTCAGGTTGTTGCTCATTGTTACTCGTTGTTGCTCGTTGTTTTGTTACTCATCAGCTCATTGTTCATTTGTTGCTCGTTGTTGCTTATTGTTGCTCGTGGTGCATTTTTGCACCTATCCAATTAAGCTCAGAAGCTCCCTTATCTCTGCAATGTCCTGTCAAGGTTAGGCAGGTAGGAGGTCATAACTGTCATAAGCAGATAAGGGCAGAAGGAGGACGGTGCTGGGAGACGAGGTTATAAGAGACATTATATAAGGATATTTAATTTAATATATGAGAAATGAGGCCAGTAGTGGTTGACAGAAGGAGATACGCAATGCGTAGGCCTATCCCATTGTGCCTCATAATAGCCTCTCCGTCAACAAGTCAACCCCATCGACTAGCGGCACTGGCTGTTTCAGCTGACGGGGCTCTGTCGAAAAACGCGTCCCTGATGCAGTAAGGGCCAGGGCTGGCAAAGGGCCCCTTACTACTGTACTAAGGGCCGTCTTTTGAGGAGCAATATTATTATTGTCGCGGAACTGCTTCTACTCTCTGTGAGAAATGAGAAATATTTAATTTATTTAAGGAGTATGCAGATTTTGGAATGAAATTGTATACCTAAATAAGAAACCCAAATGTCAAAAAGTTCTTATTTAAGGACTTTTAGTATTTATGTGTACAATTTCGATGTCTTAAATAAGGTAAATTTAAAAAATCCCTCTTATTTAGGAACTGGTCGTATTTTTGATGCAATTTTAAAACACTTGTAGAAAAAAAACCGGACGGTGAAATGTTTTCTGGTTATTTGCATTATGTTCAAGAAAGAACCAACTTTTATATTGTGAAATAAAATTATGCGGTATTTTTTACTGAAACAAGTTCTTGCATATTATGTCGAAAAAAATCCAAAAAAGGCCCAAAAACCCCTAAATAAGAGCCATTTTCCTTAAATAAGAACCCACTTTTGGAGCTTATTTAAGGGTATGTTCCCTACTGACAGTACACACCTCTACCACAGTTAGCGAGTTAGGTACTGTAGGTAATTTTTAGCCGTCAGCATCAGGCCGTCGCCGTCAGCATCAGGCCGTCAGCGTCAGGCCGTCTGTCCGTGATAAATTAATTACTTAAATTTTAAATTGAAAATTCGTAAATCTATAAATTATGAAATTAATTAGACCTACAGTATGACTGTATGATTGATTATGAGCGATTGGCGAACGATAACCATACTTTATTTTTTTTAAATAAATAATTAAATTTTTAAAATTTTTGAAAAACTCCGGCTCCTGCTCCGGCTCCGGCCAAATTGTCCAACTCCGGCTCCGGCTCCGGCCAAATCCCAACTCTGATCGAGCCCTAATACGTAACAGGGCAACCTGAAACGTGATCCCCTATTCAGCTACTGACAATTTACCTAACAGACAGTTAGGTAAATATTATATTTCTTTCTCCTGATTGGTTATAGGATCAGATGCTGTCAGATCAGATCTGATAAGGACAGACGTTTTATTCTACCTCCTCTGTACAGACGTACAGCTGTAGTCTGTAGGCCTACCTAACTCATACCTGCATACTCAAATTAGTTGATTAGGATAGGTAGTAGGCCTACAGAATACTGCAATAGGATCTATTTATAATTGATTTAATTGTTGTACCGGTTGGCAAGGCCTGCAGGCCGCAAATGAAGTGCAAAAATCGCAACGCGCTGTGCGCGTACCGGTATTTGAAATAGTGCGTGGTAAAAGCGCACGGAATTGAAATAAAAGTGCAGAAGTTCGCGAAATTATATGAAAGACAACAAAAGTGAGCAGTAATCTGTGCAAAAGATCAAACAGTATGGTGAAATGCCCAGATCGGGAAAGTGAATTTCTTGCCCAATGCTGCAATGAGGCAAGTATGGTTTGACACTATTGCCCAATGTGGAAATATTTACTTGCCTGATTCGGATAGTTTAACTTCAGGTACCGGAATGAACCCAGAACATTATAGATATAGTCAAGTCATAGGTACCGGTAGGCTACTCAGTTCATGTAGGCCATCACACCTACGGTATTTTAACAATCTTTAATAGCCTAATTTGTAATTAAGATAAATCACCAAGTCATAATAAATCTAAGAAAGTTTGTATTTTTGTTCATCGGCCTCTAGAAGAAATTATTGGTTTGAACTTAAATGATATATTTATTATACTGTGTTAAATAATATTAATTATGGCTTCAACTAGCAAGTTTCAGTGTTGTAAAGTCATTACTCATTGAATAATACAAGAAAATGCATCTAAAGATAAAGATATTGCTTGGCCTCACTATTATGTATTCAAGAAAACGAATAAAAAAAATGAAGAAAGGTGTAATAGAGTGTAGAGTACATGATTGACAATCGTCTAATAACAAAGTATGATCAACGAATTTGTTCAACATGTCATTATTTTTACTCGTTGAAGTTAAACCTTTCACGATACCCTGATGTCAATCCTATTAATCCTGTCATGGTTTCATCTGAATCTAGCAGTGGCGATGTGCCGAGTTGCTCTCAAACTACGGAGTTGCCAACAAGTACCGGTAGTGGCACAAGTAAAAACGTTGATAAAGGCACAGTTGAATTTTTTGCATCTTTAATAAAAAACGAAAAACCCAAAATACCCCAAAATACTGACTACTGAGGCATTTATTGAAGATCTGCACTCCATCGATTACGAAAATTACATACCCGATTGTATCGTGCGCACATTATTATTAGAACTCTTCGACACCAAGGATAAGCTGAAGAACTTGTACCTGGCAAATAAAGTATTCGAATTTTTGATGTTGTCGCAGGATGCCAAGTATGTTGGGAAAATTCACACCCGGGAACAGTTAGTCATGTACACCGTGGATAACTCGAAATTTAGCTGCATTCTTCGCGCTTCAGGTTCTCCAGCACCATCATACCGGAAAATGATTGATATATGGAATAACTCTACTAACTGAAGCGTTAGACTTATTTTCTACTAACCATGACTTATCAGTCGCAGTCGATAATAATCAAAAAATAGGGCGCACCTGGAATGTTTTTCAGAAGGGGGTGCAGATAAGATAAGTTACTTCTGTTATAAGCATTTATACTCCTTCAACTGAGAACATACAATTTAGCAACATTACTTATGCAGAGCAGACCTTGGGGCAGATTCAGGTAAGAGTGATTGGTTGAAATTTACTGAAAAGTATGACTCTATATATAGAAATGTTCGACAAGAATTTGTACGGTCGGAGATTGCAACGCTTCTTCGTGAGACCGATGCAAGTTCGTTTAACGATGGCAGTTACAGCAAACTTCACAAGTCTACAACTAAACCAATGGCGGATTTCGAGATAAATATCCATAAACCTTTATATTTCGATCCTGGAAGCTATTCTACTGTAGAGTTGATGATTGATCATATATTAGTAGAAACAAACATTACAACTGAATTAGAGACTCAACACCGAAGGCACGTTAATTTAGAAATGGATGGAAGTCCCTTTGGTTTGGTCTTAAGTCTAATACACGAGCAACATCCTGAATGGAGCGACTACCTCCTATTAATGCCTGGCCTTGGTCACATTGAGCATAACATGTTAAAAAGCGTTGGAAACTTTGGTTGGAATATCGTATTCCAACACTTTGCACTAACAAATGGCTTCATAAGTGATATAGCATTGCTATTTTTTAAATCAATGAATGACAAGAGCTATGAGTCTCTAGTAGGGCTCGATCGGAGTTGGGATTTGGCCGGAGCCGGAGCAGGAGCCGGAGTTGGACAATTTGGCCGGAGCCGGAGCAGGAGCCGGAGTTTTTCAAAAATTTTAAAAATTTAATTATTTTTAAAAAAAAAATAAAGTATGGTTATCGTTCGCCAATCGCTCATAATCAATCATACTGTAGGTCTAATTAATAATTAATTTCATAATTTATAGATTTACGAATTTTCAATTTAAAATTTAAGTAATTAATTTATCACGGACAGACGTCCTGACGCTGACCGCTGACGGCTAAAATTTACCTACAGTACCGGTACCTAACTCACTAACAGTGGTAGAGGTGTGTACTGTAGGTAGCCTACCGTACGTGTACCAGTCAGCCAGTACTGCAGTACAGTATGCTGGCATGGCATGACAGCAGTAAATGGCTGCAGTGGTACAGCTACAGTCTGACAGTGTACATTCATAGCATTTACAATTTTTACAGTAGGGCCTATCTGTAATAGTCTGCTAGTCAGCCAGCTGGCCAGTACCAGTACTGCAGTACAGTCAGTCAGTAATTGACTTAGTAAATAACTAAGTAAACTAAGTAAATACTGCGGTATTATGCTTGATATTGAAGCTGTACTACAGTACTTACTTCAGTCAGTCAGTACTTATAGTGTAAATAATTGTTCAGATTAGAATATGCACGAAATATAATACTTTATTAAAAAATTAACTCCGGCAATATTTTTACCGGAGCCGGAGCAGGAGCCGGAGGTGCCAAAATGGCCGGAGCCGGAGGCCGGAGCTCCGATCGAGCCCTAGTCTCTAGATATAATTTTGCATGGACTAGCTCGCGAGTTATTACGCCCATTTATTAATGATGAATTAGCTAAAGATAATAACTATACACTTGAAGCTTTAAACAAATTTCTTTCAGTGTCAAAGGGTTTGTGTGACATACAAATGTTTATTTAGTTTCAATTTCACTGTCCTTCTATCAATAAAGGTCATGCGTATAGGGACAAGGAATGGTGATTTCGACTTGATAGTTGCAGCTATGTATAAATTCTCTCCAGTTTTTTTCACTCGGCGCAACTATACTTATCAACGTATAACGGCTTACTTCTAATTAGATTGGATGAGAAGTTTGTAAATTTCTTGAAGGAACGAGTCTCCTTGGATAGAACAGGCCGCGGAAAGGGACAAGGGCTAGATTATCTGTTAGAAGAAATTCACAAACTTATAAAGGCACTCACACCCAGCTCAATGCCTTCAAATATAGAGAAGTGGGAAAAACTTTACGCTTCAGTGAAGCCGCTTGCCAAATTAAGGGACACTGTATTTAAAGAAATTGGATCACGGGATCCAAAATTATCAGCAGAACAAAACATCAACTACGGATCTTCATATCTATAAAGTATGAATACTTGTTTGTTTGATTGGCAAGAAACTATCCGCCAGGCGGATATAATAAATCCTCATGGTGAATCTACTCAACCTGAAGGATTTTCCTCAAAATTGGCATATGAGCACATAAATTTTTATCAGAGAGGATGGGAACGAATTTCATCGGCTGTGACAAATATTCTTGAACACAAACCTAACTATACCTTTGTTGCTAAGCAACCCGTTATACCTATAACTGATAACGAAGGCCAAATTCTAAACAATATTAATAACTGGACCAAAGAACAGCTGATCGATTTAGCCAAAGAGTTGATTGGGGAAACAGATATGCCGAATTCAGCTGTTTTACAAGCCCGCCTCAAGGCCGCCAAAACAAAAGATGACTTAATTGATTTAGTTAAAACCTTACTGAATTAGATAGTGGTAGTGACTAAGTCTGTAAGTGATGGTGAAGGTTAGAAGTAGGATAGCCGCCATGACTGAATACAATTAAAATATTGTTTGCAATATTTAGTAGTAAAATAAAATAATTATGCAATATTCTGATATTATATATATATATAATTATATGCAACAATATAATGTACGGTATATAACTGTATAAACAATATTAAATATAACAATATTATATTTTATCAGTCCACCTCCAGTCTCTAAAAACGAAATTCCCATTTCGTTTTATTTACCAAATGCACTGTTGCGCCGAATATTCTTACTCCGAGTTTTTTTTGGTGTAAGGTAGTTATTTATATTCCGCCGAACTTTACTTCCCGGACAGTGCGTTGGGCAGTAGAACTTAATTTTTAATTACAACACCAACTTTCATTCGTTGTTTTATCATATATTTTTTATATTTTTAATTAATTTTATTTCATTTTTTAACAAACCTTTTTTACAAACGAGGTTTTAAATAATCTCTATGAAATCAAAGATATGTTATACCTATTATATGTAAAACCTTTTAGTGTAATCTACTGATCCTCCAATTTTTATTCAACATATAATTATTTTACTTAGAGGTTAAACTTTTTTTTTTTAACTATTATTCGCGAACTAGTAGTTTTAACCAGATTTTAACCATTACATATGCTATTTTAAATATAATTTATGTAGTTCTAACATAACTTATTTACATATATCAACGTACTTAGATTTATTTTGTATTATTGTTCGATTGTTGATTTTACTTGTACAGGTTCAACAAGCTTAGGCTTTCTAATACCTTAAACATTAAACATTGAGGGCCTTTCTCAAGGCCGGGGTTAACCCAAACCACCAAGTGCATTTCTCATGCAACCAGTATTCGCATCTTTAGCAACCAATCCAAACCGAATTGAAGCGCTTGTCCTCTGGGCTATCATAAATTACACCACATGTTGCGCATTTACGATCCGCCACTAACTCTCGCTGAGGCATTTCTACTACTTCCTTTTCCGGGGAAAGATTATCAAGATGTTGTAATTCTGGTGTACTGCCACTGCTGCTGCTTCTTGATCCGGTTGATGTGTCAGGGGAAGTTACCGGTATGGTGCCATTCTGTTGCTCCCCTTACTGCTTAGTACTTCCAGTGTACTTTCATTGAAGTTCTTACGGTTCTGTCTCACTAAAACCGTTATCATCCCATCGCCCACGGGAGAAAGTGCAGTAAACCGTTCTATTCGCTTCTCCTCCACAGATTTAAATTTTGACACGAACTGATGGAGCCGTTGATTTTCAAATTTTCCCATTGGCATTTTGCCAACATGATGATGCTCCGATTGACCAATATTACTGGATTTAGAGCCAATTCTATTTTCTTTACATGTAGATCATTCTTGATTTACTCTACATCTCAATTTGGACAAACGTTCTTTCTCCTTTTTATCCCCAACCCCAATCTTCCGTACTTCCACGTCGGATAGTTTTTGTATGGTCTGTAACTTCCAAGCCGGAATTAGAACTTCATCGTTGTCCCTTGTCAGTATCAATTTCGCAAGGTGGTTCCAGTACTATTGATTCCGGTACAACATTTCGAATTTCGACAATTGCCCCTCTTAATGTTAATGTTAATGCTCGGGAATTACCCTCCTCATGACTTTCTCCGACTCCAACAATAGCCTCCAACGAATCCATATCCTCCATATCTACTAAAATTCAGAACCGGTTTGAAGTACCTACCATACGGCCGTCTGGCCGTAGGTACTTACTGAGATTGCTGGATTGGGAAAGTTAACGATTTCAAAATTGCCTGATCGGGAAATATTGTAATTGCCAGATCGGGAAATAACAAAGTGTTAAGGTTAGGCTGAATTATTAAAAATCTGAACAATTATTTTTCATCAAAGTAAAATAATACAATAAAGTAAATCCTGATCGTTCTGCTAGATGTCGTGTAAAGCTGCGCAAAATAGTTACTGAATGCGCAAGTGTAAAAATGCTCAAACTTTCTCGATCGGGAAAGGATACTTGCCCGATCGGGCCATTTTACCATATTTCCCGATCGGGGCATTTCACCTGACTGTCAAAGGTCGTAAAGTGCGCGTACAGGCTGACAGGTGGATGAGGTGTAAAAAAGTTTACATGCATTCAATGTCAGAAAAATAATTTGCCACAAAAAATTTCGCTCGCTTCGCTCGCGTTTTTTTTTACATTTTGCACTGTTAGAATTAAAAAATTTCGCCCACTTTGAGTTTTGCTCACGTTTCTTTTTCATTTTGCACTGTTACAGTGTTAGAATGAAAAAATTTCGCTTTTTCAGGTTTGGCTCGCATTTCTTTATCATTTTGCTCGTTTCGCACGCGTATGTTTTTCGTTTAGGCCTACATCTGTACATTGGTAAAATCAAAATGTGGTGTGCAGTGCATGCGCCCATCCAGCCATGCGCGGTATATTGTCCAATATTGCGTGGCTGAAAAATTGTGCGCAGGCATTGTGCGAGGTTCAGTGATGGTTTGCAGCCTGGCCGGTAGGCCTACTGGTCTGTCGGTCAGTCAGTCAGTAGTAGTAATTATTAGCTCTAGTTGTCTAGGTCCCTGTGTTGCATATATCTGTATATCTTACATTATGGGTGATGATACAACGCACACAAAGCGGTTGGCTTCTAAGAAGCAAACTCTGGATGATGCCTATGCGGCTCCAGCTAACTTTCTCGAGATTGATATCTCAAATCCAGAGACACATGGGTTAGCTAAAAAAAGGTATTTTATTTAGACCTATTACAGTATTAGGTTGGTTCACTTGTTTTGTTTTATATTTAGGGCCTACCGGTCTGCCGGTATTACATTTTTCTGTATTTTGTGTAAGATTATTGTGATTAATTAATACCTAATTAATAATAAATAATTATGACCTAGCTAGCAGCGTAGGTCTGTAGGCCTATGTTACATTTCTATGATTGAATAATGGTCAATTTCTCCTTTATTTAAGAGAAAATTAAAGAGAAACACGAACTGATGATAATACAGTAGGTAATACTGTAGTATTACCTACTGTATTATCATCAGTTCGTGTTTCTCTTAACCTTGAAGATGTTCTTCCTTATTTTTAATATTTAATATTTTAATTTAATAAAAGTTGCAATCATTTTTATGTAAACTAGAATAGACACCTCTTTTGGGTCTCGTGACTTATTGATTGATATTTTCGTATACCGGTACCGTATGGCTATTCATCGAAATATTTTATTTATTCGGTGATCAAACCTCTGAACCTACTTCGAATCCCACAAATTTTTTAGATTAGATCCTGATTGTTTAGGCGGTAGGGTTTTTTATTTTTTTTTTTAAACATTTTTCAAAACTTGCATGCACATGAATAAATTGTAACTAAGTACAGCAGTAATAATTGGAGTGATTCAAATAATTAGTAAATTACGGTAAATGAAAAAAATATTATGAATATATTTGACTTGATGCATAGTAAAGACGGAGGGTGATCGGGAAGGCCCATTTCATCAACCAGTGGATAGACAATAATACTGTAATAGGGTTAGATATAGTTATGGTCATGGTTTAGTTTTAATTATGGTTTGTCCCTTGCCGTCAAACACTAACCAAATAAAACAATATCTGAGTCGATGTATTGTGTACTAACTGACTGATCTCAGAAGTGCAGAAAATATTCGTCACGAACTAATTATAATTAATTACAATTAGGCCTAGAGTCGAAAACGCCTATAAGAATCGTGTACCTGTGTACCGGTACCTTTAGGGGTTTTATAGAAATTGTTTTGTGGAAAAATAATGATTAATACATAGATTATTATATGATAAGCTTCTACACTTTTGTATAACATTCCGCATAGATATACCGACTACGAGATACATCTCCGAACGAACCTGCCAATATTTAAACTAAAAGAGTCTACTGTGCGGCGTCGATACAGCGACTTCGAGTGGTTGAGAGCGGAACTGGAACGGGACTCTAAGATCGTAGTACCTCTACTGCCGGGCAAGGCGCTCTCCCGACAGATGCCGTTCCGAGGAGACGACGGAATATTCGACGACGACTTTATCGAGGAACGACGCGCTTCGCTAGAAACATTCATTAATAAAATCGCCGGTCATCCTTTGGCTCAAAACGAAAAATGCCTTCATATGTTCCTCCAAGAAGACACAGTGGATAAAAATTACGTTCCTGGTAAAATTAAAACCATGTAATTTGATAGTTTAGCGTTATTCTCCGCTTACTTCTTTATGTTATACAGAAACATCCAGATATTGTATCCTGCGAACATTTATCAGTATCACCGCTCCTCAATTCATTTCAGTTCAATTATTTAAGGAATATTGGATTTTATGGACGAACCTGCGTATATAATTTTTCTCGTTGTCTTACCATTTTTCCCAATTTGTATAATTATGCTTGTTTTTTTTTATATAGCGTAGTGGATAATTCGGTATAATTAATTAATTGTTTTCATTAAATAACGTAATTATTGTTGATCTACCGTATATTATGTCACAACCCTCTTTATCCTACTTTAATTCTCGAAATAAATAAATTATTGTAACAAATAATTGAAAATGCTACCTTTCGTGCTGATAACGAGTTCAACCGAAAGTAATCTTTACCTTTATTTGTTTTAAAGGGAAAATAATACAGTTAAACAGTTTGATTAGAAGTATAACAACATGACTGGGGCCTTCTTGCGGCATAAACGTAAGCCATCATTAGCGTTATCATTGTTATGGGGCTATTTATTGGCCTATAATAACATTAATATGAATTAATAATATGAATTTATATAAATAACACGGGTTGCCGGTTGGGTCAATGCCAACCATATTGACCAATGTCGCAATGTCCCGTAAGTGATTTTTGAAATTTGTTGAATTTTGAAATTAACTTTGAGAATTTGCCATAGTGATCATTTCTGCATATGAAACCAGAAAGTGCCCCAAAACATTTCTTGGCCGTTATTGAGAGAAACGTTCCTGAATGAAAAAATTGAAACAATTTTTTTGTCACATATGGGAAATTTATAAATATTTTTTTCGTACTTTATTTCCATTTGAAGTAACAGTTTTACTTTGTGGGAAACTTTGCCGTGAAAAGTTGGGCTAAATATTTTTTCCCGTTAATAACAATGTGATTCACAAAACTGTTGCATATGGTCAACTGAAAATCGTTATTTTATATCAAAAAATTAATTTGAAAATTTAAATAGACAGTTTTAGATGTCATGTATGGGACATATTGATATGGTATAGAAAGGAATTTACATGGAAACTGACATTTATTTTCCAATTAAAAACAAATCATAAAATTATTCTTCAAACAACTCCTCCGTACTAGAATTATTACATCCCACTCTCAACTGCTGTCCCAATCTCAAAACCCTTTCCGCAAAATATTTATTTTGGTAATAAATTAATTTGGTCTGTTTTGTGTGTGTGTGTGTGTGTGTGTGTCTGGTTACAGTTTATCTATGAATGGTAAGCCCCCAACCATTAATTAAATGTAAGTAATTAGTTGTTTAGACCATGATTAACTTCTGCCCCCAACACAATGTCAAGTATGGGACATCCTGTCACGTTATGGGACATTTCAACCTGGACAAGTGAATGTTTACGTAGCAGACTCACTGATACATCCCATACATGGCGAAAGTATCTAAGAATTGGATGTGAATAAATGTAAATGTCTAAATCTTTATGAGTTCGCGTTTTCTGATAAAAAAAAACCCCCGTTAAGTATGGGACACTTTTTTGGACACGCTCACGCAATTTATTCATATGAACTGCTAAACCACCAAAAATTGCCAATCTAACTGAAACACATGGAAGAATATTAGTGGGAGTGTTAATACATCGGGTTAATGGCCCATATTGGACAATTTATATGCTATTAAATTAATCATTTACCGAGTGTCACGTATGTGAGAAAAAATCGGACCACGTTAAATTTTTTTTGTATTTCTGATATCTCAAATTTTCTTCGAAGTTACGTTTATTTGTTCACAGGAATTATACTCAGCAGGGGTTTTAATCGTTTGACACCTGAATTGTAATTTTAATTGCCAAAATAAACCCGTAATCAGATTAACAAAATTTGAAAAATGTCCCGTAAGTGACGATTTTTTTCTTTTAATTTGTTGTAGCCTTTTCTATAATAAATAAGCTGTTGGGAGTGTATCACAGTAGGAGGGGACCGATTATTGTGTATTCGGCAATCAACTTATCAAAGCCAACCGACTATTCATTCTCGAATGATTTACATTTTGTATATTTTTTGTCCCGTACGTGACTTGGTCAATATGGTTGGCATTGACCCGGCCCCCGTTATGGTCAATATAGTATTAACCGTTCGTTGATGGTACGCTTACCGCTCGCTGGTAAGAATGTAACTAACTAAGATTATCTACATCATTTAATAGGCCTAGTTAGTTTTTGGTTAACAGATAGCGAGGGGGGGGGGGGATTTGATTGCATCCACCCCACACTTGATGCAATCAAAATTAAATTATTCTCAAGAGTAAAATCAAGAGTACACGGTCTTGTACTCAGTACACAGTTTTGTGGCATATTTTACTTTTACCTCTGTAAAATTGGAACGGGAGAATGAAACAAATTAATATTTTGTGTCTATATGAAATATGCATGCTATTAAACATAAATTGAAACCAATTTTGAGAGAAAAATAATTTTATAATATAAATTAAATTTAATATAATTTAATTAATTAATAAAAAAAAAAAAATATTAGAAAATGATCCTTGCCCCTTATTGATTAGGGTTAAAAAACACGATTTTCAAAAACCAATTTGTTTAAAACGTTTTTTTGTTGTTTTTTTTTATGTTTTTTATTGTTTTTTATGTTCTACATATGTTCAGGAACCACCGCGACATCACTGCTCTTGGCCCCTCAGAAGCTTTGCTGCTAGCAGTAGGCCACAGCCTCACTTTCCCTTGCCTTAGCAGCTGCAGTTGACTCCAGGCAGCGATTGAATGAAATCAACATCAACTGGTTTACATGATAGTAACAATGTGTTGGCAAGCTGTTGGCAAGACCCCTAGATCCCTTCGTATAATAAAGGTTTACATGATGAGCGACGAGCCGGTTCTGTGCCTTGGAGTGCATGAAGAGCTGGCGGCTGTTCAGTTCACCCGCTCAACTGAAAGCTTAGGCCTATTACTGTATTACTAAATATACAGTATATGGGAGTAGTGGTGTGAATTATAGGTATACCATGCATTTATAGCTCATATTGTTTATGCAGTCTTTGTCTTAAAAAAACACTTTTTTTTTATCCGTAAGAAAAAAAACAAAAAAAACAGTGCTTCGAAACATGTGTTTTTTTTAACCCTAATATTGATTGTAAGGCGCTAATAAAAGTTGGCATGTAGATTCAGGACATTTGAGAAACAATAATTCATTGCTATCAGTTAACTTTTTTTTAAATTTGAGAACACCAAATCGGGCGGTGCTTGAATTTTATTTTTTTTATTTTCTAGAATTTTTTATCAAAATTAATTTAAAATATTGGTCAAAATAGTCATCTAGTCAAAATTTCAGATAGGTCTGTCTAGGTCACTGCGATCAACGGGATAAAATTTAAATACTTGGAGCAAGGAGCATTTTCAGTGGCGCAAAAACGGTAAATTAAAACTCCAGGTATTTAAATCGCATATATAATAAAGTTTAAATTTCGTGCGCAAAATTGTCTTTATCTGATTGCCAATCAATATGTATAATAAATAAAATATTAATAATTTATGAGTTATTAAGGAAACCGACAGCTGGAGTTGTCGCTACACGGATGTAATCGTGGTGTGGCCGGTAAAGTATAATCTCAAAAATATACATGTTGAGAAGGATAATCCCCTTCTGTGAAAAAAGAGAGTGTTACCCGAAACCCGCCACATAGAGCCTACTATTAACTTTAATTAATTTAATCCAAAATTACAATCCCAATCCCGAAACTGATGCCGTTTGAACTCTAGCATGTACACTAGACCCAATATTATTCGAATATTTTTCGGAGGTGTATTAAAGGAATGTTTGATACCATTTGTTAGAATCAGACTAGACATTCTATCCCTGCTTCTATCGGAAGAACCCTTCTATAGTCCTGAACACTATCTGAAACTGAAATCCTAAACTAAAATTGCTGGTAACAATCGTGTTTTTCTCATTGACCCAGACATTTTTCGCACACCAACCCTATTAATACTGTTTATCGGCTCAATGTTAAATTATCAATAAATGGAAAGAAGCAGGATACACTGGATCGTTTATAACCAAAGCAATGAAGGAAAGTCAATATAGCAGGTTACAGTTTTATTTTTGGGAGTAATCAGCTGTTATTTGCATTGAATTGATTTTCCCCTGTAGAGGGATGAAGTTCAAGCTACTGTATTACCTCTTCCTACTGCATAATAACAGCCTTCAAAATCTTCACCTGCGACCTTTAACTGGCCTTCCATAATTGGTAAAATGCGAAAGCGAGTCTGCAACATTGCAGTCATTTTACCTTGTCATTTTATTTTATTTTTCAATATTTAAAAATCACTCAAAATACGGCTCTATCCCTTTAAAGACTGCTGTAGCCATTATTATGATTATTTAGTGTGTTGAATTCATTATTAATAATAATTTTGTTTATATTAAAATTCGTTGTTTTTTACTTCTACTCCCACTTTCGATTGTTAATATTGAATTAATACACTCCAAAAAATAATACAGTAATATAGTTAGCTATAGGGCCTACCAAAGTCTTTAAAGGGGGGCGGGGCGTATTTTGAGAAATTTTTTCAATTCCCAAGGGTTCTGGGTGCCAGGAACTCCCCATATCTCGAAAACTACTGGAGCTATTCAATTTTTATTTGCTTCATCTGAAAGATGACATAATTTTAGTTAGGCCCGGGTCACACATGAGCTTTCAACTGTCAACTTTCAACGATCAACTTTCAAATATCTAAGTCCCGGTTCACACATAAACATTCAATTTTCAGCTCATAACAAATTATTGTATATATTGCTTAGACCAGATATAAAGGGTTGAACAATGTTCAGTTGGCACTTATAAAAATCTGTATTGTTTTGTAGAATATAAGTGTTTTTTTATTTTATTTAAAGTAATAATTTTTAATATGGATAAATAAATCGATGACGTAATAGTAGCATAATTATGCCCTACATAGGCGGCGAAATAACCGCCGATATTGGGTTTACCCGTTCAATCAAAAAAGGTTGTTGTACGGCGTTATCGGAAAACTTTATCAAGATTTGCGGGCAGATGTTATAAAAGAAATAAAGGAAATTTGTTAATTATATATACGAATATGTAAATATTTAGTAGAACAAACAAAAAATAATTTACACCCAATTTCATGGTCCAGATGTGATGTTCCATTTGGGGATACTAGACCCCCCCACCCCCCCCCCCCCCCCCCCCTCACTAAACTGTCGGACATTAATTGATATATCTCTGTAACTAGAAGTAGCATACAGTTTGTAAATATTGCAAAAAAAAGTAGACCAATATATAAATTTTTGGGAGCATGGTTTTTTTGGGTCGACAAAGATGATGGACAGGGTTAAATGCAGCCGTTTAATAGATAACTTGTGTTACAATAGCTTTACAATTTTGTACCATTCAAATGATAATAATAAAACGTATTAAATGAAGAGATAAATTTCCGCTGCTCTGGAAACAAAATTGGTAAAAATAAAGTTGTCTTATCCGTCAAATGATGATTCGCTATATTTTAGTTTTTATTTGTCAACAATATAATTTTGTTTTAGTCCCACTTTATTTTACCCAGTGAACACGTCTTCATATAACCAACGTGATCTGCCATATAAATTTATGAGTCGCAGGTGCGCCTAAGGATAGTAAGCGAGTTAATGTGAGAGAAACAAGGGTTTGTTACCAGGCTGAATATATCAGTAGTAGCCTATACTATACTTTTAGTTGGTCACCCATAATTACTGTAGCTAGTCATAATAATAAACAGCCAGCCAACTGTAACAGCTTCCTCCCGTTTAAACTTCCCTGGAGTTTATGGATCGATATATTCCGACCATCTGCTGTTCCCGATACGTAACTCGCTATAGCTGAGCATAAGGAATTAGGGTTAGTATTAGGCGCTTACAGTTTATTTACGTTCCCTTATGCCTATTCCCATTCACACTTAACAAACTTGGTCATAATTTACAATCATAATCTGAAGAATCCATTTATACTTGCAGTATTAATTTAATGTTATTCACTATTCGTAGCTGATTTATTGATAATATTTAGAGATAGGGGGAAAACTGGACGCAAAACCCGCATTGGCGAATTAATATCCCGCATCAATGTTAAATTCTCTATTTAGGGAAAGCACATTATTTTAACCCAAACAATAAACTAAACACAAAAGAACAGGTTACAGTTTTATTTCTGAGAGTATTGCGTCCAATTTCCCCTGGAGAGGGATGCATTTATATTGTGTCCAGTATCCCCCCTATCTGAGTATTTAACACGGTAGGCCTATACTGCATTATACAGTAAGTAAACCGCACACTGTAGGCCTACTAATCACAAAACGTATACGATGATTAGTAATTACTGTCTAGTAACAAAAGTAATTTATTTATTCAGTGATAGATACTGTACTGTAAGATTGAACTGCATTTAGATTGGAGTTGAGAATGACATAAATTGGATTGGAGACTGAGTTAAATATTAATAAAATTAAATAAATAATTTAATATTTTATTTACATGAAATGAACGGATGTTGTTTACTTTATAATTTATAACCTATTGAATTTCACCCCTAGAGATAACCATGCCGGACTCACTACAAGAGATAGGTAAGAAGGGTAAAGGTAGAACTGTTTACACGAGCATTAAGAGACCCAACTGTTCCGTAATCCAACACCGTGGGTCGGGACCTCCTCGAGACCCAACCGCCCCTCCCCCGTCGATAGCGATCCGCCGTGCTACCGAGTGGTCCAGACAACGACGCAGCCAACAAAAACATAATCCGGCGCCGAAAACCCTCGACCCACAAACCAAACTCTCCTTCTTCGGAGTGGTGAAAGCTGTTATTGAGAGAAACCGAAATAAACCGAACGATAACGAAACAGGAAACAGTAAGGTATCGACCCCACGATCGCAATCGTCCCACTCCGATTCAATAAGAAATAGTAAATTAAATTATAATGAATCTGGTAAAATGAATGCCCAAGATAGAAAACATAGAGACAGCCATATTCATATTGAAAATAACAAAGATATTTCCGGGCAACAAAATAGTACCAGGTTTGGTCAACAACAAAATCCGAGTACTCCTTATGAATCTGATAGTAGTCTGGGGAAAAGCGTCAGTATCGTAAGTGGAACTACATCACACGAAGACGACCGTGGATTCGTAACGGTGAGGAACAAATGTGACGTCACTTCCAAGCGGAGGATTATAAAAGGCGATGCTAATGATGATGGCGACATCAAAGACCATATGGAATCAGCTGGACATACAAACGATAGCAGACGGTCGCACGATATTAACAAAGCAACGGACATTAAGAATCAAGAAGTAAGCAATCACGTAATAGACTCAGATAATGATGATATTGCCTCTGATGTTGATTATTCTATACCTGTACCAGTGACATGGGAGAGAACGGTGAAGTCTGTTCCTAAGATTAATTACGGGTACAGGTCTGTGCGGCCGCCAGTCACCAGGAGTAACTACAATATCTATTAACATACAGTACTTTATGTCAAACTCTCATGCGATTGGGTTATACAGTTAAAAACCAATCTCATAAAGCTATAGACCAAACTGTAAAGTGTTTCTTTCTTAAAATAATTGTTGTGATTTTCTGTAATTATTTAAACTTTTGTAGTTCTGGAGAAATATTCCAAATGTTTTTATATCTTACTGTACTGTATATCTTATAATAAATCACCATGGAGAGATTTTCAATTGATTGGAAATTCAACTAAAACTAACTTGTAAGAATGTTCAGTTTTATAACAGTTTATTTATTTATAGTTTATTTATATTATATGTTATCGCTAATGCCATCGGGCGCAAAACCCACTCAGTACACGAAGGCAGAATATATACTGTATTACAGTATTGACAAGGAGTTCTTTCCGATACTTTTTGATATCTTATAAACACACATCTGAAATATAAACAAGATACTGGTGAGACTTTTTGCGTTATAAAATCTTTTTGTCCTGGTATGTACTGTAGGTGGACCGGACCTACAGTAAGCTTTCCTGGTTTGTACTGTAGGTGGGACCTACAGTAAGCTGTCCTGGTTTGTACTGTAGGTGGGACCTACAGTAAGCTGTCCTGGTTTGTACTGTAGGTGGGACCTACAGTAAGCTGTCCTGGTTTGTACTGTAGGTGGGACCTACAGTAAGCTGTCCTGGTTTGTACTGTAGGTGGACCTACAGTAAGCTGTCCTGGTTTGTACTGTAGGTGGACCTACAGTAAGCTGTCCTGGTTTGTACTGTAAGTGGGACCTACAGTAAGCTGTCCTTGTTTGTACTGTAAGTGGGACATACAGTAAGCTGTCCTGGTTTGTACTGTAGGTGGACCTACAGTAAGCTGTTCTGGTTTGTACTGTAGGTGGACCTACAGTAAGCTGTCTTAGTTTGTACTGTAAGTGGGACCTACAGTAAGCTGTCCTTGTTTGTACTGTAAGTGGGACCTACAGTAAGCTGTCCTGGTTTGTACTGTAGGTAGACCTACAGTAAGCTGTCCTGGTTTGTACTGTAGGTGGACCTACAGTAAGCTGTCCTGGTTTGTACTGTAAGTGGGACCTACAGTAAGCTGTCCTGGTTTGTACTGTAGGTGGACCTACAGTAAGCTGTCCTTGTTTGTACTGTAAGTGGGACCTACAGTAAGCTGTCCTGGTTTGTACTGTAGGTGGACCAACAGTAAGCTGTCCTGGTTTGTACTGTAGGTGGGACCTACAGTAAGCTGTCCTGGTTTGTACTGTAGGTGGACCTACAGTAAGCTGTCCTGGTTTGTACTGTAGGTGGACCTACAGTAAGCTGTCCTGGTTTGTACTGTAAGTGGGACCTACAGTAAGCTGTCCTGGTTTGTACTGTAGGTGGACCTACAGTAAGCTGTCCTGGTTTTTCTATGTACTAAAACGTAAGGGTTTATTGTGTTGTATCGGTATGTGCTTCTATGTATATCCATTGTCAGTAGGGCTATGTTGGTATTGTATATCACCGGAAGTAGACATTGCTATAATCTTAATAGAATAAGTAACTGATAAGATTAATCATTTACACTTCTGCAATTCATGTCTGATATGTACGGAAGCCCATAGCGGCCAGGACACAACATTAATGTGCGACACAAACATTAATGAGGGGCACATTAATGAGGGACACAAACATTAATGATGGGCACAAACATTAATGAGGGACACAAACATTAATGAGGGACACAAACTTTAATGAGGGACACAAACATTAATGAGGGTCACAAAACATTAATGAGGGACACACTTTAATGAGGGGGCAGAAATATTAATGAGGGACACAAACATTAATGACGGCACAAACATTAATGAGGGACACAAACATTAATGAGGGACACAAACATTAATGAGGGACACAAACATTAATGAGGGACACAGACTTTAATGAGGGACACAAACATTAATGAGGAACACAAACATTAATGAGGGACACAAACATTAATGAGGGACACAAACATTAATGAGGGACACAAACTTTAATGAGGGACACAAACATTAATGAGGGTCACAAAACATTAATGAAGGACACAAACATTAATGAGGGACACAAACATTAATGTGGGACACAAACATTTATGAGGGGCACAAACATTAATGGGGGACACCTTACTTACAGTAATAGGGGTCAATGCTTCCCAATGAATATTAATAAGGGCGATGGTGATGCTTGCCGTCAGACATTATTAGATATACTGTATATATTGAGTGATTAACTGAAAAACTACTACCGTGGGAACGTGACCTTTGTAGTGCGGGAGTGGAGTAGTAGTAGTCTGGTAGATATTCCATCCATCTCCATAATTGAAAGTAAGTTTATGTTTACCTTGATCAGAGTATCTTTGTTCATTTGCATATCTTAGAATTTTTCGTATCGCATTTCGTATCGTTCATCAAGAAATGTCCTTTCTGATTATTTACAAATAAGTGAATTGGAGTTGAGCTATTTATTTGATAAGTTATCGTTTATTTATTTAAAAACGGCAATTCTTACCGTGAAATTAATCAGTTGTTAAACAATTGTTACAATATAAACATTAGTGAGAGGACTATCCGGAGGCGGATTTGTAGTTTAGGGTTTGAGAAGACGAAACTGTAATTATAATATCGACACAGTCATTTAACTTATTATCGATAAAGTTAATGATTCGGGAATATCGTGAGGCTAGAGAAATATGGGGCAGTTTTTGAAACTGAAAGGTGTATGTGTTCCAAGATCGATAGTTGAACTACTACTTTCTCTCGTTAATCCCGAGGTCAGCGCCTTACACATGGACGGATACGACAAATTAAAGCCGTTCGGTTTTGCGATTCATGGTGCTATAGGTGATACTGTATAGTACAGTAGCTACCTTCATATGAGAAATTCCTTCGCCCCCCTTTTTCCTTTCGACCCCTTTATCCTCATTCGCATCGCAGATAGTGGCGCACATTAAGCTCAAGTGAAATAATGTATGGTTTATTGTTTTGGTTAGAAAAACCCCCACTGTAACATGCTCCTTTCCCTTAATCATTTTAATTTAATTTAATAATTTTAATTATTAATAAAAATTTTATAATTAAAAATTAATTATTTTTCTCTTTAATTCCTGATGCTGCCTAACTCCATGTTAAATAATTTAATGTTCTGGAATATTTATTTATTTAAATAGAGCAGCCATGGCCTCCTAAACTATAGTTTAGGAAGCCTTGGGAACAGCTTAACTACATAAACCCTTCTACTTTGATGCTCTTCCAACAAATGAAATAAAATTTACGAAATAAAATTATAATAATTCCAGAAACTCAGGGTTCACTGATATGATATTACCTATCATACTGTACATAGATGGATGGTCTCGGAAAATAATCTGGCTAAACGTGCTTCGGAGTAATAACAACCCAAATATTATTTGTTATTTATTTCTTAAGTCAATTGAGGAATTCGGGTGTCCTGAACGTTTAGAAACAAACAGGGGAACAGAGAATGGCCTTGAAGCTGCAGCCCAAGCCTTCTTTCGCGGAGACAGCGACGGGCATCGGTACATTTATTCTCCTAAAAACCAACGTATCGAGTCATGGTGGGCTATACTCCGCAAGACATGGAGTAACTTCTGGATAAATTTATTTAAAGATCTTGTTTACAGAGAAGAGTTCGATCCATCTAACCCCATCCATAGTGACGTCATATGGTATTGTTTTTCTGGACTGATACAATCTGAACTAAACGAAGTTGTAAACATGTGGAACAATCATCATATTAGAAAATCAAGACATGACACAATTGCCGGACAACCGAACTTTAATTATTTAAATCCTACTCCAAGAGGTGGTCAAACTGATTTGGGAATAACAATCTCCCAGGATATGCGAACGGCCGTAATGAACGAGATTCAGTTCCCAAACTATATCAGCGAGAACATTGAGTATTGTATGTATCTTGAACAGTTATATCAATGGCGATCACCATTAAACTGGCATGAATGTCTCGAACGGTTCCAATTTATCATTGCCAATGGTTTTGGTTGGTAGTTTTGTTTTTCACATTAGCTCTGAGAAACTTACTTCAGCAGAGCCAGAAGTAATTGGAACGCATTACACATCTAACACATTAGTTGTCAGTTTTGCCTTTGAGCGTGAACAACGTGAAACATACAGTATATTTAAGAAATTCCTCCAAAAATATCAGATGCAACATATGGGACATTGATTTATATGGTTGTCATTTTCCATATGGAGAAAAAGACTTGTTTTTTCAAAAAGTAACAATTTAACAATAATTTTAGTAACAATTAATTATTTCATGTTTAATAGACAGAAATAACTATTTTGACACTTTAATGTTTAATAAACATAAATCTCAGAATATAATGTAATTGGTAAGGTATAATGTTTCGCGAAAAGCAATAATTCAATATGTATCATACTATAATGTGGTCATACATAGTAAATGGGGCAGTTAGTTAGAAAACTATATTATATTGAATGCGAGTCCAGATTCCACAACACTTCTAATCAAAATCTTATCCATATCCTCTTGGCAATAAATATGATAAGGAATTGTCACCTGGAAGGCACATGTACTGAATTTAATACGACAACTGCAGTTATTATCTTCGCAGGTAGATTTAAATATACTGTAGCTGTTAATGGTTTTGTATTAATTATTAATTTATTAATTTAATTTTTTTATTGTATTAATTTATGGTCGACCAAAAAATAATTTATGGTCGAACAAAAATTAATTTATGGTCGACCAAAAATTAATTTCTGGTCGACCAAAAATTAATTTATGGTCGACCATAAATTATGACGTCATGGAGAACTTCTGAAAAAATAATAAAAAAAATAAATTAATTGGCAAAGATCAGCACCGTAGTCATAAGATAATTAGGCCAATTAATAATAATTGTCTCTGCGGGGTCTTTCAACTATTTA
>JAUCBJ010005289.1:0-30728 GCA_032718475.1 Nemertoderma westbladi
CTCGCTATCATCTCGTCCTTGTAGACTAAGAAGCAGCCTACAGGCACCTCACCGCGTCCCAGCGCTGCCGCAGCTAAATCTAAACATTTACTCATCCAATAGGAATCCAACTCAGGGGTAGGTTTTATTTCTGAGACCGTTGCCATAGTTTACGACAATTCAAACTTCAACAGGATTCGTAATTTGAAACCAATTGAAACGGCATCAACCCCGATTTAAAGATGACAACTATTGAATGATATAGTCAATAATATAAGTTCGAATATCTGAATATAATTCATTAGGCTACTAAACTGCTAAACCGCTGTTATAAAAGAATCAGTTAACCGGTAGGCCTGCCACAGAAATGATAGACCAGTTACTTTGTGCTCTAAGTCCACCAATATTTCGAATTGCACTGCTCTGGATCCGGATAACAGATAAATTAAGTTCATTAAGCACTACCAGTAACGACTGAACGATCCCGCGTATAGGCAGACAGGTATATAATGACAGGTTATTTACTCTGCGTGTGTTCCTTTCTAGTGGCATCTTGTAGTAGTTGAGTATCGACATCGTCTGCGGGCAACTGAACGTAGCGGACGACCGAGCCACGGATGAAACAGTTCTTTACTGAGAGCATGTGGGGATACCGATCGGGTTGGGTTACCGAGATGTCGTTTAGTTTCAGGTTTAGATACTGGTCAACCGAATGTAGAGAGCCGCATATTGTTAGATCGTTCTTCAATTCAACAACCACTTCTTTACCAACAAGAGATTTAAAAAATGAAAAGAACAACATCGCGAACAAATTCAGAACTACCTACCGGTACAGTCAGACAGTACAGCAGTACCACTTATCAGTCCAGCCCAGTAGTTATTTGCTTATACTGTGGGGCGAGTGAAAACAGTGAGCCATCATCAGCGAACTGTTATAATTATAGGTAAATCTTTTCGACCTACGCGTAGCTACTTACTATGGCTAGTTAAGGTCAATTCCTCAAACAACCGCTAATAGTCGCTGTGCAACAGCAATTATGCAGGGGAAAGCATATGTGGGCGGGGCGAGTCAAAACTGCGAGCTGTGTGGGGGGGGGGGGGGGGGGGGGGGGGGGGGGCTGTGTCAGTGTGTCGGAAGCCAAGAATTAACTGCCTGTTCCTTGATCACAGAGTAGCGCTGAGTGTTTGTAGCTTTTCTTGTCGTCAGAGGCAACCTGCCACTTCCCTTGAATTTTAATTTGGTACGCCATTTATTTCAATTAATTGTGTAGGGTGTATACACGAAGTGGTGCCTTCGCGCAGCACGTGTCAACTCGAAAGAATTATTAACAAAGTATAATTGGATGTTCCCTAGTTATTTTTAACCTCGAAAGGCAGGGGTAACTGCAGACGGTTTAAGGCCTCACAAAAACTCAGTATTTAGTACCCCAGGTCTAAAATATACAGTATATGCCAGCTATAAATCGGGAATAAATGATTATAAACAAAACAAAAAACAATAATGCGAAAATGCCTGAAAGGTTTTAATTTCAGCCATCTAGCGGTCGACTAGAACTGCCTTTCAACCTTTCGACACAAGACACCACACAAACGAAAGACACAACCTTTCGATGGTCTAGCTCTAGGACGCATATATGCCTAGAGTAGTTTCAGCTAGAATGGATAACAAATAACAAAATTATTGAAGTTTTCACTTTTTAACGAAATTCAAACAATTACTACATTTTTGGAATCCTCACAAAGTAAACTTTCTAATGATATGAAAAAATTACGACTTATGTGAAGAATGGCCACGATACGGAGGGTGCGATTTCGCAAAAGAAATATTGATTGTTTCCATAGTTACTGCGATGCCAATTATTACACTCTTCAACTCGCTTCCTCAATGGTGAATAATTTAATATTCTGGAATATTGGTTTATTTAAGTAGAAAGCTGCAAAGGCGTCCTAAACTATTATAGGCCATGCAGCCATAATGTACTAGCTATATTGAGGGTTTAGATTACAGAGTAAAGACAATGGAAATTTCAGGTAAATCAAAAAATGAAATATTTTGTGAAAATTATAACAAATTTTTCATGTTTAATTTTGTTCTTCCGCACAGGCCCAACAAAATTACTATAGTTTCAGTGTTCTAGAACGTTAGCTAGTGTCACATATTGGATCTATAGGTAACGAATTTTGGTAAAGTATTGATCTACTTCAAGTTTTATATCTAATAATCGATTTTATGATTACATTCTCAACCCTCGGTTTCCTTTGAACGTCCGAACTGAACATTCTGGAACGTTTGGCTATTTAAAAGTACAGGATTGCTAGCTAAATGGAAAAGGACAAACTTGGCAATAATGTGGGTAGTGAGTCCTTTGGATATTTAATAATACAGGTTCCGGTGAGTTAACTTAAATTTGATTGTACTGTGGCTTGTCATCTTTGAGGTCGCTTTATAACTGCGGTAAACGGTTTAAGGTCCCCGCGAACATTTTATTTACTTGACTTTAGCGCACGGCTTTGGTAGTTCTCAATAGAATGAATGCCCACAATTAAATTAGAGAGACCTTTGTGTATAATGGCAAATACAACAGATCCAACGTGTTGCGTCTGTACTTCCTCCACTACCAACGTCGGTGTCACTAACACAGATTCATCATCTAACAACAACGTTTACATTTGGGTCGCATTCGCTGTGGCCGGGATTCTTCTCGTGCTGTGGATAACTTACCGAACGCGTCGGAATCGCTCTTACATGAAGGAACTACAGAGCCGGTATTACAAGCCGTCGGTCTTACCGGATATGGACGAGAGAAAGCTCGACGAGGAACTAGAATCAGCGCGATCCATTTACTATTCACTCGGAGGGACTCTACACTCCACGAGAAGTCGCCCGAGTGACATCGATGGCTCCTCCGACACGTACACAGATTGTTCCGAACACCTAGGCTTTCAGTCCGCCGATAAAGATTCCCCAGACAAACGGTCTGTAGGCCTGTGGATGGAGCCGCGTACGCCCAAAAGAGGTTCCAACACCTTAAAGAGCTCAATCAAATCAGTCGCGCGCGTCTAAAAGACATAAAAAAGCTCATCGAAATAGTACTGTACAGTACTGAACTGTACTGACTAAACAGTACTGAATATAGTACTGTTGTTGTTGTTGAAACCAATATTAATAGAGATTGACGGCTCACTTTGAATTCATTATAAAAAGGGACAGGATACGATACGAAAATACGAAGCAATTCTTCACAATCGATGCGAAAAACCAAGATACGAAACTAAATACGAAAAAAGTTTCGACATTATTTCGTTGTATTTTTTTTAAGAGTTGATTTAAAAAAAAATTTTATTTAGTATTGCGCTTATAAAATTATTTATAAATTTCTTGGTAAATATTTCTTATTTAATGTTCCACTCTTCCAGTATAACCTTCTCCTTTCCAAACAATCAAAAACAGTATAAACAGCACTATGCTGTTTCCTTTTGCTTTCTACAGCAAACCTGTTTGCTGAAACACACAAGTTCCGTATTTCAACATAACACCCACAAACCACATTACACTCTCCAAGCAGATTCCGCAACATGTCACAATCCGTATCGCTACCGCTACGAAAAATAAATGAGATAACATCCTACAGGAATTAACAGACCTTTATGAGTTTAGTGGTTTGTAACAAACTTAACCTCTTGGTATATTGATAATAATATTAATTATAAATTATATTTATTATACCATGGAAATGGTAAAATTGCCAGATCTAACAAGTTCGCACAATAATTTAATTAATTAATAAATTATTAAAAGTTTGACGTCCGAATAAAATCAGATTACGCCTTAGCAGCCCACTACTTGTTGAGGCTCACTCAACGTGTTGGCGGGCCTATTTTACACAAGCGGCGATACCTTTACTGTATGGTAGTTAATGTGTCCAGATGTTGATTTAAAGCCAGTAGTGTGTTCTTTGCATATTTAACATTAGCCTATGGGGAGTATCGTTGTTGTAATATAACTCAAACACTAGACAAGGCGGCTCTTTACTACATTCAGCTATCCCGGGAGGTTGATTGACAGACACCTCTAAGCTTTGATATTTAGCCGTTCTAGGTAGACTTACATTAGGCAAATTCCAAGTGATTTCCTAAAGTTTATTTATTTCCTATTAGGTTCCTATTAGGATCCTATTAGGATCCAATAGGACGTTATTTGAAAGCGTTACTGTATTGACATAATAATAGTGTAAGCTGTAAGTGTATAGGACTAACCTATTTTATACAGCAATTTTGGAAAAAAATTGAAAATAATTAAGTGGTGTAATCTCTGGTTTGACTGTTAAAAACATTCAAATTGAAAAGAATATTAGATACGAAATAAGAAAATTCGTTATCGTATCGTGGGCCTACAGTATCCTGTACCTGTTATCGTATCGTGGGCCTACAGTATCCTGTACCTGTTATCGTATCGTGGGCCTACAGTATCCTGTCCCTGTTATCGTATCGTGGGCCTACAGTATCCTGCGTTATCGTATCGTGGGCCTACAGTATCCTGTACCTGTTATCGTATCGTGGGCCTACAGTATCCTGCGTTATCGTATCGTGGGCCTACAGTATCCTGTACCTGGTACTCTTGCCATGTTGTTATTTTACTCGATAATATATTAATGATAAAATATCTTCCCACCCCATTTAAGTAGATATGTATATTTAAAGTTAATTAGCTTTACGCGCAGTATCACTTCTATGGAGGTACTATGTGTTGTGTACTATAACACCACCAAGATGGCTTTAAACGAACCTGTCTTACACTGACTCCAAAAAAGAGATTGGATTGAAAGATGCAAACCAATAATTTAGCGGACATTTAGCGGTGTTTTAGCGGACATAACAAGCCATTTTCTCCGCAATGTACTGTGTGGGTATTTTAGCGGACATAACAAGCCATTTTATGCCGCAATGCGTTAATACTCTAAATAGATTGTAGTTCAGATGACGAAATCTGTCAGCTGATTTACTGTCGATGTGGAACCTCTCTTTGTTCAGCTCGCTCAGCCAATCAGAGCGAATTTCATTTTATCTTGCACAGAGGCCTACGGAAAACCGCGCAATGCATTACGGTCTTTGTTTACCTTTCTGAGCGAGAACAACTGCTTGGAAATTCTTCTCTACTTCTGTGTTGGAAGTTTCAGACTTTGACCTACACATCAGAAACATCAGATGGCTTTGATTACAAGAACGTAAAACTATTAACGCGGCACTACGCAACGCGATTCAACTACCGCATCACACCGCAAGTCAACATTGCTGCACATGGAACACTGCATCAGTAACACATACTGACTGTTCACTGCATTATTTGATTCTGTTATTAATTGGTGTTATGTTGGTGTATATTGCTGATATATTTGGAGAATACCGATGAATAATCATAAAACCCCCAATCTTCTTGATTACTAAGGTTAGAGGAACATGTTTACCGGTAGCAATTGCGACTTACATTATAGTGGTTTTTGTGAGAATTAAATGCTATTTCATAATCCCTACATGTGTCAGTTGCGATCCTCCTTATATATGATCAAATTCAGTGACGGTCGGCAGATCAGTGCGCAGTAGTGTGAACTAGTGTGAAGTCGTGTGAAGTAGTGTGAAGGTTAATAAAGCATCTCCTAAAGAATGCGCTTTTTACGAAACTCAGTAGCCATCCAGTTGTGATTAGTATAAGTCATAACTCTGTTTTATACTTAAAGCGCCACGTCCTAAAGGAACTGTTAATATTTCCCCGAAAGTAAATATATTGTCAGAGATTATATATTAACGATCAATCGAATAATACAGTAGGTCTACACTGCAATCACTATCAAAGCATCCGAATCCTGTCTCCCTTAACTCTGGGTGAATGGTCGCGCACAGGCTGGCTTCGGCTGATGTAACTTCAGTACATTAAATAATTGATATACAAAAAGACAATTAAAATTGGCAGGTTAAACTGCTAAAGGTCTAAAAGCGCGAACATTAATAGTTTTAAACTCTTGATTGCACGTAGGCAATAAATATTTTGTCTATTGTTCTGGTAAGAACAATAATAGATTTCAGATTCTTTATTGCACCGTAGGCAATAAAGTCAAACGTACCGGTCGACCGGTAAGCTGTAGGCCTGACTGCCCGACTACCCGAACCGGTACTTACAGGTACAGCAGTATTATTCGATTTTTATAATTATATACCGGTAGGTCTTGATATTTAATCAGGGACGGCCGCCCTGGTTTTTTATTGAGATTTTACTTATTTCTGTCAGTTTTATTTATTTGTAAGTGTAATATTGAGCAGAAGGCGTGTAAGCCAGCTCAGATTGTACAGATAATTTGTAGGCTGGATTGTTGTCTGACTGTTGTTAAGTCTGAAGAGATTGCAGTGTGTGTAGACTGTATGTCCGATAAAGTACTAGTTAGGAAGGTGGGGGCATCCAGGGCTGTAAGGTAAATCCCCCCGAAAGAATAAGTCGTACTACTCGGTTAGAACGCCTACTAACTAACCATTTCAGAGTCTACATATACTGTAGTTTATTTAGGCTTGATAGTAGTCTGCCAGCGTGTGGTCTGTATTTTGTTTGTGTAGTCTGCACGGGTAGCGTAATATTTATTATTCAGAGTCTATGCGAGTATTCGCAACCTACATAACTTCCCAAGTTTATTCCTACAGTAATAGTGCTTGTTATACATACCGTTATAGTTAAATTAATCCCGGTACTACATCAGGGCTGCTTGGCGTAGGTAAAGACTGGTGATTTTATGCTCTAGTCACTCCAGCAGATACCGTGGTTCTTTTAGCTGTACAAGTATATTTAACTGCTGGTTATTTGTTGTATAAGTACTTGTACCTAATTTAGGGTTTAGTGTACAGTGCTTTCCGAAAGTAATTAGTGTGTAGGCAGTATATTTGTGTTGTAAAGTGGTTAATAGGCACGTTAGCTCTGGTTGGCTGCGGTAATTAACTTCTAGGTAAGGACACTCCGGGTACATAACGTAGTACTTATAGAGCTGTAGAGCTAAAGACTATAAGTTGTCAAATGGTGGTATTTTCTTATCTGGACAACGCAATATATTTACTACTGCTTTATTATTTTCAAATACCATAGTATCCTGTCCATTTGTAAGAACCAGAAATTCGAACTCCTTGTTAGGCTGGTTTGTAGATTTCCTGTAAAATTACCCTAAAATTTGTACGTGTAACTTTTGTGTTTATTTAGAGATTGTAATCTCACACTATATGTATGTAATTTGTAGTAATAAGTAACTTAGTAAAGTAGAATAATTTGTATTAGTGGCCAACAAGTAGCACTCCACTGAGAGCATCCAGCTTCTGTGTAGTGACTCCTTACCCAGAAATAATAACATTTATTTCAAACATTGACAAAAACCCATTATACGGGTATATATATATATTATAAATCAACTCAAACCGATTTATAAAATAGTAGGCCTGTTATCCATCAATTAGGTCTTAATACCAGTTGGACTACTGCTTGATAACAGTAATAAAGTAAAGAAAGGTAACCCTAAAATTCAGAAATTCAGTTATTATAAAATAATTGACATACCGGTATTTACGATAGGCTTATTATATTTATTTCTATAAATTTAAGCTGAAATTATATACCGGTATTCTGTAATTAATTCTAGTCCATAATCATACTTATATATACTATAAGTGTATGCTGTATACCGGTATTTATAGTAGGCTCATTATATATATTTATATAAATTTATGCTGAAATTATATACCGGTATTCTGTGACAAACCCTAGTCTGTAATAATACTTATATATATACTACAAGTGTATACCGGTATTCTAATATATTATATATATATCACGTTACATTGAGTAACGATATCGGTAATTAATTACTAGGCTTACAGTTGATACTGAATTACTAGATTTGCTTTAACTGTCGTTATAGTAGTAGGCATTCAACTGTACAATTAAACATGGCTGACACAAAGCAAACTCTGTCAGATAGTCTCCTAGAAAGAACAGTCTGCGACTCCGACAGGAGTACCGAACATTTGAGACCAAAGTTCAAGTCCCCTCCTACTGTAAGAAAGGTCATCCCTCCAGTAGTAGTATCAGATCCTAGGCTAGTAAAGCACCGTAGGTCTATCATAGGCACTCAGGCTCAAGTCAAGCGGGACCAAGAGGCAGCTGTTAAACAGCAGCAACACCCGAACCGAGAACTTATTTCTCAGCGGCCCGATAGCTCCAGTAGTTCAGATACTGTAGAGTTGACACCCGAGCGCGGAGCAAAGATGGCAGAAGCGGTTTATTCGGATCCACTTCTCATTCTTCCTGAAGCCGTACTCACTAGAGTATTGATTGCGGTGGAGGAACATCAAATCGATTGGGCGAGAAGTAAGCGATCGACCAAGGACAGTTATGCGGGATACACGAAGGAGGAACTGAAGTCTATTGTCGAGACGCAATGGAACTTCCCCGGACCCGGACTCCCGTTTAACTTATCGGAAGCTGCCTGGGAGGACTTATACAGGATGGGAGTGGTAAAGGACACTAGAGATCCAGCTGTGTGGAAGAGGTCGGCAGCAGGATATGTACAGGGATTCTTCAGCTCTTTGGAGTGATTAGAGGAACAACTGTTTCAACAACCCCAAGGACCTCAAGAGCAGGGAGAGCTGCTTTATCAAGTTCGAGAACGAATCCTAAGAATCAGACTAATCCTTTCGGCCTTTGAGGAAGCCTCGAAGAGAAGTCAAGACACGTCATTGCAAGTTGCCGTAAAGAATTGGTTCCAACGGGTGAGCCTTAAAGTCCAAGGAACATCCCAATGGAAAATTCAGCTAACTGAGTGCTCAACCCACGGAGAATCAACAGATGCTACCTTTTCTCAAGTGGAAAGCGAAGCGACATTGGAGAAACCTCAGAAGAAGGACGCTATTGAAATCTATCTGTCGGACTATCGATGATTTATAGGTGACAAAGAGTTGAGGAGACGGCTAGCTGGACTTCGCCCTACTAGCTAGTGAAGGAGCCAAGTTTGTGTTGGACTCATTAGATGCGGAAATGTTAGCCGCAGACCAAGCTAAATTTGATGAAAGCATCCGCATCGCTAGGGTCCAAGAAGAACAGTTAAAGAAAAAAACGAATAGAAGACAGAAAGACAGCGGCAGCGGCAGAGGCTGAAAGAAAAGCGGCAGCGGCAGAACCTGAAAGAAAAGCGGCAGAGGCAGAGGCTGAAAGAAAGGTAGCAGCGGCAGAAGCGGAAAGAAAAGCGGCAGAGGCAGTGGTAGAAGCAGAACGGAGGGCGTCTGAAGAGACAACCCAACTAGAGTTGGAAAATCTTCAAGAGAAGCAAGACTACATAGATAAACAGAGAACAGCTAGTCAGATGCAGATAATAAGTCGATCTACTCCCAAGAGACAGGGATTTACATCATCTGATGAAGGCGATACAACAGATCCTGAAGGTGGAGGAAATAGATCTCGTCCCAGCAGGCGTAGAAGAACGCCCCACCGTCAGAAATTGCCTAATTTGCCCCCAGCTGTGAGAAGACAACTAGCTAGTGTAGACTTAGGTAGTCCAGAACCCACAGACAAAATTATTAGAGTAGAAAGACTCCCTACTATAGTAGATGAGCCTGAAATAATTGGGCCTGTGCTCGAAGCAACCCCTTCTGTGATAGAGACACCTGTACTTCCAGAACCTAACTCTAAATTCCCTTTGCACAGTACTAAATTACCTGTGCCCAGTAGAATAGCCCCAGAATCAGTCCCAGTCTTGGACGCCGAGCGAGACATCAACGATTTATCGCCCGTCGTCCCTTGTCTACCCGCTACTATGTTGGCGGCTCCCGCTTCGGCGGTCGAGTGGGTGGATGAGGGACGGCGGGGGATGGATCTCCTGCTCGGACAATTGGAGGAACAGCGCTTGCGTTCCTCCCAGCAGGTCCGAGAGATGGAAGGGACTGTTCAACAGTTAAAGGGAACAGTAAGAGAAGGTAGGTTAGAGTTGCAAGAAGTGCAGCATAGTATCGCGTTAGAACGCGATAAATTAGTAAATATACAAAGGGGTATACCACCACCCCCTGTAACAATGTGTCAACCTGTTAGGTCTGAAGTATTTCATGCGCAAGGTATGGAGCCTACACACATCTATACTGCTAGTGAAGTAGAAACTCCTATAGTAAACCCTATTAAGGGTAATTATAAACCTGTTGATAATCATATTCCATATAGAACTGATCATAATCCGAGAAATTTATATACCGATAATTCGATATTAAATAATACGATGGCCCAAGAAAGTTTTACGCGTCAAATGGCTAGAACCGAAGCCCGTCAAGCGGTAAAGGTGGGAGAGATCGTCAAGTTCAACGGAGATGAGATGAAATGGTTACCTTTTAATGAATATTATAAAGATAACATACAGAACTCTGTACTATCTAACGGAGAGAAACTTAGATTCCTCATCGAGTGCTTGGAAGGATCTTCCAAGTTAATGGCGTTAAAGTTTATTGGACATCCAGATGGATTAAGACAAGTTTGGGATACACTAAACATCAGGTATGGTAATAGGACTAACATAGCTAGGTATTTGTATGCGAAATTGGTAGCGCCCCGAAAGTTTCTTAGCGGCGGGATTATAGAATTTTCCGATGAGATCCAGGAGATCTGTAGACAATTAGATTGGCTAGGTAAGTCTTATGAATATCAGAGTTCTATGGTTATTGGAGCTGTAGCATCTACCTTGCCAAAGGGTGGAGTGGGTACTCGTTGGGACAAAAGAGTTCTATATATGATGGAACAACAACAAAGAGACCCTACCATGGCTGATCTCATGTCATTCTTAAATGGAGAGGTAAAATTACAGCTCCTAAAGCAGTCCCGAGAGAAGACATCGGAAAATAAGGTGAGTGAAAAACCCGTTTCTAGGAGAAAGGTAACACCAGTGTGTTATACAGACGACGGCGAAAGCCAAACCTCCCACGAGGAGAACAGCGGGAAAGACACCGAAAGATCTTATTATGTCAACAAAACTCGGAAAGACGTAAGTAAATTTAAGTCTCGAACCAGTGACAGGAGAGAACAGGTAACAAAAACTCCTCCTACGTCTCCTAAGAGAATTCATGGAAGAAAGCCCGAGGAAAGAACAAGTGTGCACAACACTACCCAAGGTAAAGTAAGTAACATCAAACCAAAATGTGCATTGTGCGACGGGCCCCATCGTTTAAGTGTGTGTGATGAATTCTTAAAGAAATCCTTAAAGGATAGATGTGATGTCATGTGGGATAAGCGGTTGTGTTATAATTGTCTCAGACGAGGACACCAACGGCGGACCTGTTACTCAGATGCTAGGTGTGCTAAGTGTGGCACGAAACATCATATCTTGCTGCACACAGAATTTGAAAGAACCCGCACGAGTCAGGTAAGTGAGCCCGAACTACATGTCCAATTCAGTGATGTGAACGACACTGACCACAGCTCTGAGATGGAAGGATTCTACACCGACGAATTCTCCGACGAAAACGAATCCTGTTATATGACAAACACCGCAGTGTATCGAGCGCTTACGTATGAGACTGAAACCGATAATGAAGCGCACCCGGCTATTCCTGACCGACAACCATCTTGGAAAGCGCCAACTTCCAACGTCGGAATCCAGGAATTCCCCGTAGTTCAGCTGAGAGTCCATGGATCAGGTAAGAGTTTTGTAGTCAACACCCTCCTGGACTCCGGCAGCACAGGAACATTCATCGACAAAGAACTAGCCGAAGACATCTTTGCTGGAAAACCCAAGTTCCGAACTAAGTTGAACCTTTCAGGAATTATGCAGGTTTGGAAATCCACAGTAGCTACAGACTACTATGTAGGAGCGTTGTCCACTCCCCAGGACGAACTAGGAGAACACAGCATAAGGTCCTTAAAAATGGTGGCGATAAAGAACTTTGCTACCAGCCAAGTGGAACCTTACAACTGGGATGAAGATGATTTTACCCAGCAGCATGATATCCCTAGATTCAACACCGACTACCCAGGAGTACAGATACTCATCGGCCAAAATGCGCATGAGGAGCTAGAGACATTAGAAAAACGGCCTGCTCGACCGCAACCATTACAAACATACGTGGGAAGAACGAGAGTAGGTTGGTACTTCACTGGACCTTCCCGTAGAACACTCATGGAAAGATTACCTAACGACCAAGTACATCAGGTGAGTGAATGGGAAGAAGAAATCAGTGAGGGAGAGAACACAACTGAGGGAACACCATACTCCTCAGATAATGACGATATTAACTCTAATGTAGATCAATGGAGACATTGCCCTGGGACGATTAATTCAGCCGACATCGCTTCCAGAGGAGCAACTCCTCAAGAACTGACAGATACTCCAGACTGGTTAGGTGGACCCGACTTCCTAAGTAAAGAAGAGGATGAATGGCCTCCTCATCTCACCACGGCTGAGATTAGACAAGCCAAGGGAGCGGAGAAAGTCAAACCTAAAACCCGGACGAGTAAATCAAAGTTATTTAAACCCGTGATTGATCTGTCTGTACTACACATTTCAGGGGACGACGCTGTGGATCTAAACTCCCCCGCCACAAATAAATCTGTCGTGGAAATTAGAGAAAGGGACTGGAAATCTGGAACACCATACGTCTCGTAGGGACTCTCACCTCTCCTGCAGAGAGTGATAAATCACTATAGCTCCTGGAATCGGCTTTGTAAGGCCGTCGTGTATTTGAAGCGATGTTTCCATCGTCACTATTCCAGGACGAAGAGGAAACCTGGAATTGTATTCGAAACACAACAACTCAATCGCCCAGTTGGTTGTTTATGTTTACTGGAAAGAGACCGAGAACTGACCAGAAACTATGGAAGGCAAGATACTCTTCCCACGACCACCTCCCTAATCCAACAAACATCTAGGGACTCCCCAACGTAACAGCGTCTGGAGTGGGTGTGTTACTATATTATTTTATATTTGTTTTTATTATTTTTATATTTATGTATGTATTATTATGTAATTTTATTATAATCGTTTTCTTTAATTTTATTTAGTAGAATGTTATTTTAGCGATTATTTAGTAGAATTAGTGCAATATATATTCGTGTTTATTACTTAATTACTTATATTATATATTTAGTGCAACGGCGAGAAATAATTCTTTTTCTCTGTCCTTACTGTCCGTATCATATTATAAATGCGTGACTACAGTAAGATGAAATATCCGTACTTATTAAAGTACAATAAAGCTCCTACTATACTCAAGTATTATTGGTAAGTAGAGTATTAGGAATGCAAAGTTCAGATCCTCGTGTCTCGGCTAAACCAAGCTCTGGGTAGACCTTGGAAACGACTTGCCTCTTCTCACTGACATTGCTTCTTGCAATATTGCTCTCATACCGTATATTAAATAATACATATAGTAGCGTGATGTCCCTTTAACAGTAGCGTAAAACGCAAAATAAATCTGTTAAACCCTTTGACCATCTGTAATTCTAGTCGATTAAGATATCGCGGCACCCACCGATATACTTGAAAGACAAAATTCTAGAATCAGTGGTTAACGTCCCCAGACATGTTCTGGAATAAATCGGTGCCCATCTTAAATATTAAATAGTTAATATTTATAAAAATCTATTAAAACAAATGTTATAATAGAGTAAATGCATACAAATAAACTCTAAGGAGTTTGTAAACCAAGAAAATCTATAAATCAAAATCTGTTAAAATTTAGATCCTTTAAAAATTCTAGTCGATTAAGATATCGTAGCACTTACCGATACTCTTAAAAGGACAAATTTCCTAGAATCAAGTCCCCAGACATGTTCTGGAATAAAATTGTGTCTATTTTAATATTAAATAATAAAATTTACGGGAATAAATTTAAATTCATATCCTCTCATGAATTTGATAAATTGTCATTTTATACAATTTATAACATTCCCAAAATTCCATTAATTAATAGATCATGGGAGCGGAGATTCACCCTATTAAGTATATTAGCGTGAGAGAATCTCCAATATATAGTCAATAGCCGATAAAATTCATAAAATCATGTATAAAGGGGAATATTGACAATTAAAGAATTACTATTAAATAGCATCCCAGATCTGTATGCATGTGAATTACCCTAATTCTACTGCTAGCTTTCCATAATGTCACCATGGCAACAACCATGCTAGAATTAGAAGTGATTTAAAAGAACAATAAAAAGCTTGCCCCATTGAATAGCATACGGAATAAATAGCGCACTGCTAGTATCCAGGGATACATAATAATAACGTGGCATTCTGGAAGGCACTTGACTAACGGACAAATGGCCCGAATGGCCCGAATGGCCCGTACATCAGCGCTGAGGAGCTTGCGCTGTCCGGGGGCATTGAGGGGGAGGCAGCAACGACCGCTAGCCTAAATTATAATTAATTATAATATCGATAAACTCATATAGCAGCTATGACTGATGATCTTGGTATCAGGGAGTGCTATACCCTACCATTGCAAGCGTTTGTTGATAGCCTAATACGCGGCGACGCTAGTCCCACTACTACGGAGGACGATGGCCATTATATCGAACCGCCAAAGTCCAAGGAACAACTCACGCGTGAATTGGACTATAGAAAATTCACCGCTCGCTATACGCATCGTAATGGTACGTATATAGACTTCTTTACTACTGGCCATCCTATCGATTTACATGATATGGACGATGTAGACACCGAAAGGGAAATGATCCTATTTAAATATCATACCCAGCGGAGTCGGAACGATAAACTGAGAATCGAACACGAAATTTCTATTCGAAACTAACTCGAAAGAGAAGACGTTAAAGAACCGGATAAACGCAGTGACTTCAACGTTTATTTGGAATTCTTGAGAGAGACATTGTAAAACTGGAGAAAGATCACCAGCGTTTCCCCTACAAGACGTGCGTCTTTGGTATTATTACGATGAATGCCCTAGACCCAACCAACACACGGAAAGACATAAACATCCGCAGAGACGTTGCACTAAACACAGTTTTACTCGCTATATTTACGGGAGTTTCGAGCGAAACTTGTTCGACGTATCACCTACGCTCGCTCGACTCAAACGATCCTTAAATAAACCGATGATCAGAGTTCCGGAATACTCGGTCAGACCTCCTCATTCCCTGGTGAAACCTCAGACTCTTGATCCTAATAGTATGACGGCTCCTCCTGAACTGTACTCATTGTTCAAAGATCTAGTGTTACCTGAAGATTTAGTCGGTGGCACTCCGGTTGTGGGCTCCCTAGATATTCGCCCATCCTACCTAGCTGGATTGGGATGCGGACATTTAATATCGCCGTTCAACCCGTATAATCGTCCCGGTTTAACCCCGATACAACCTGTCACCGAGGTGGAGGAGAGAGTTGTACGCAACGCGTTAGACACTATTCGACAAAAGATCGGAAAAGGAACCTACGATTGTTTAGAGAAACGTAAATTGCAGCAGCAAGTCCAAGCGGTAAACGAATTAGCTTTATCTCAGTTCGATGGGGAAATCCAGAATCTCTAAGAAGATATTGAACTTGGACGACCCTACTCTCTAAAAGAGTTTTAGACGAATGCTTCCAACGACAAGCGGAGGAAAATCAGCTCGAGGAGAAGCATATCGATTTCGACAGAGCCCGAGAACGCGAGTCGGAAAAAACCATCAAACCGAGGAAATTTCTCACTACACACGGTCCACCTACCGCTCTCGTGCAAACGACCCGCCAGGGACCAGTAAGAGCTGCTGTCTTGAAACGCGCTCTGAAGGTTGTTCGACCTCGTTCCACTGAGGTTGATACCGATCAACTGAGTACCTCGACCGGCGGATACACCGACCGTAATCCTAAACCTTCCGATGCAATTGTATTGCACCCTTCACCCAGGAGTTATAGCCCTCCTAGTAAAGTGTCTCGCCCCAAAGAGAAAAGGACTCTTGCTAGCCTCAAAAAACTGCGTAAATGCCGTTCGCGTAAGAAAGACTAACTGTTTAGAGTATTTTTATATTTTAGAAACTGTGATTTTTTATATTTTATAGAATTAAATCCCATTTTCTGGGAGCGGTGTAAAAGCTTTTGCGGATATAACAGGCCATTTTCTCCGCAATGTACCGTGAAGGTGTTTTAGCGGACATAACAAGCCATTTTCTCCGCAATGTACTGTGTGGGTATTTTAGCGGACATAACAAGCCATTTTATGCCGCAATGCGCTAATACTCTAAATAGATTGTAGTTCAGATGACGAAATCTGTCAGCTGATTTACTGTCGATGTGGAACCTCTCTTTGTTCAGCTCGCTCAGCCAATCAGAGCGATTTTCATTTTATCTTGCACAGAAGCCTACGGAAAACCGCGCAACGCATTACGGTCTTTGTTTACCTTTCTGAGCGAGAACAACTGCTTGGAAATTCTTCTGTACTTCTGTGTTGGAAGTTTCAGACTTTGACCTAAACATCAGAAACATCAGATGGCTTTGATTACAAGAACGTAAAACTATTAACGCGGCACTATGCAACGCGATTCAACTACCGCATCACACTGCAAGTCAACATTGCTGCACATGGAACACTGCATCAGTAACACATACTGACTGTTCACCGCATTATTTGATTCTGTTATTAATTGGTGTTATGTTGGTGTATATTGCTGATATATTTGGAGAATACCGATGAATAATCATAAAACCCCCAATCTTCTTGATTACTAAGGTTAGAGGAACAGGTTTACCGGTAGCAACTGCGACTTACATTATAGTGGTTTTTGTAAGAATTAAATGCTATTTCATAATCCCTACATGTGTCAGTTGCGATCCTCCTTATATATGATCAAATTCAGTGACGGTCGGCAGATCAGTGCGCAGTAGTGTGAACTAGTGTGAAGTCGTGTGAAGTAGTGTGAAGGTTAATAAAGCATCGCCTAAAGAATGCGCTTTTTACGAAACTCAGTAGCCATCCAGTTGTGATTAGTATAAGTCATAACACTGTTTTATACTTAAAGCGCCACGTCCTAAAGGAACTGTTAATATTTCCCCGAAAGTAAATATATTGTCAGAGATTATATATTAACGATCAATCGAATAATACAGTAGGTCTACACTGCAATCACTATCAAAGCATCCGAATCCAGTCTCCCCTAACTGTGGGTGAATGGTCGCGCACAGACTGGCTTCGGCTGATGTAACTTCAGTACATTAAATAATTGATATACAAAAAGAAAATTAAAATTGGCAGGTTAAACTGCTAAAGGTCTAAAAGCGCGAACACAGAGACCTAGCCAGAGAATTATTTTGAAAAATACCTGAGACCAGAGCCAGAGATCAGACACTTTGCATATTTTTCTACAGTACTTTACAACTTTATGAATTATGCCTTGTTGTAACTTTATGATTTATGAATTACCAGTACCGAGTAAGTTGAACGTACCAGCAACGGCTGTTAGCCCATTACTTTTAGCCGGAATTCTTTCGTATATAACTTACCATCCGACATTTTTAGCCCTGCAGTTCATCCGGTATGTCCAGTAACTGTAGGCCCCGGTTTTATCCGGATACAGATTGCGGAATGTGTCCACGAATCCTTCCCCCAGAAGAGACGTAAACCCGTCGATTTCCGCCTGAGTATAACCCGCCGTCTTATTGTAGTTCGATTTGGGATTCTTTAGGTCTGAAAGGAAAATATAATAAATTACAATCTAATAAAAATATGTGAATATAATAAAATAAGAAGCGAAAGCTACATGTAGCTGCACCGATCGAAATTAGTGCCGACTGCCTGGCAGATGCGTTCACGATGAGTTCATAACAGACTAAAAATAAATTGTAATAAATTAAATTAACTTTAAGTTGAGATTAAAACTGATTTTTGGCAAAACTTGATATTACGAGATATTACAATAAATAACAGAGAATAATAATCTTATAATAATCAGTATATAATAATAATCCACTTTAGTAGGCCTATACACCTTCCCCGTAATATACTGTACATTTGTGTCATTTTCCGATGACACGAACCCCCCCCCCCCCCCCACCCCCAGATTTTTCAACAAATCTTTATCATATTACTTGAAATTTGAAACACAACTAGTTCAACTCACCGTGGTTGTTACTACCTTGAAGCCGCAATTTTCGATTTTGCCTTAAAACTTACATTTATTATAAATTTTTCCACCTTCCGTAGGCCTATAGTGGCCATTCTTCACATTAGTCGTAATTTTTGTATTTCATATCATTAGAAAGAATGCGTTGCAAGGATTCCACATATATAACAATATACGAATTTCGTTGAGAAACAGCTGAGATATATAAGATATATGTTCAATTCAAAGATTGCAAAAATTATCGTTCTCTGTCGGCTATTTCTTCTATCTAACAAATACACAATGTTCTTGAACATTCTGTTTATGTACATATAAATCATATAAGGGGGGACTTTCGACGCAGTAAAAATTAATCTCTCTCCAGGGAAAATTCGACGCAAATAACAGCTGATTACTCTCAAAAATAAAACTGCAACGCATGTTCTATTGTGTTTAGATTATTGTTTTTGGTTAAAACAACGTACCACTGTAACCTGCTCCTTTCCTTAAATTGCTGAATTTAACATTGAGGTGGGAGATTAGTTCGCCATGATGGGATTAGCGTTCAGTCCCCCCCCCCTCCCCCCCCCCCCCCTGTTTCACGGCCAAATAATAACATACAGTAATGATAAATATCTCGCACTTTGGTCTAAAAACAGTCACGTAAGTGATACATAAATGTGGGCCTACCTACTGTATGTATAAAAATGTATACAGCACGTTCCCTTCGGCCGGTAATACCTGTGTAAGGTAAAGGGGGTGGGGGTATTGTGTTACAATTGAAATTTTGCACTTTAGTTTTTATTTAATTTCATCCGGAGTTATAGCAAATCTGAAAATGGCTTACCAAGAAATCACCTATTTCTTGAGATATATGGATGTCTGTCCGGCAAACTGTCGCGTTGGTCTCGGTCTGTCCGTCAAAACATTAGAAAGAACACTATCCAGATAAAAATTTACTACAGGGATTTTCTGGGACGCCGGGACGGTGATTTCAATTCCGATAAAAATTTTTAAATTTTGTCTGTCTGTATGCCTTCCGTCAACAAAGATAACAGACAGCGGGACAGAAAAACCTACAGGTTTGGAAGCAAATGTGATAAGAAAACTGACATAGGCAATTAATCGGAATAATCTTCCATAACAAAACCTTTAGATCGGTGGTGTGCTTGCCTTTTATTTTGACAGACAGACCGTCGGACAGACAGACAGACTGATCGGCAGACATATAGAAAGAATAAAATACGTTAAAGGTGAAATCAAATCACTATTCGACCGCCAGTTCTCAACCATTTTGCACGTATTTGTAATCAAATGTAAGCTTGTATGTCTGCAATAATAAAATTCGACCAGTTTTTTATTATTGTTCATAATTAACGACGTAATCATCTCACAACAACAGGTTATAAGTTCTGTAAATAAAGCATAACGAAGAAGTAGCATTTTATCAAAAATATAATTCTTACTCTGGACGCTAAGTGGTGTAAGAATGTAATTTTTTGAAAATTTTTTATTTTAGTACGCCAAAAATGAATGATATTAATTTCTAAATATGCATCGCTAATTATATGACATTCCTACTAAAACTGAACTGTACTAAGTCAATCAGTTGTTACACAGTACAACAGTTGGATTAAACCAGGAGTTATCCTACCATGTTTGCAGTAATTGCTGCTATTGTGCGTTATTTTAATATCATACAGTAGGCTTAGAATTGTACAGTATAATGATGGTTTTCCACATAATTATTATCTGATAGGATTGGTTTAGTGATGGTGTCCACGATAACTTATTAATGCATGGTAGCAGTTGGCATCCACTGCTTACTGACTTATACTGTACTATACGCTAAATATAGGGCCTACTGTACTGTAGATCCGCCAGTATAGATATTGGTATGCTTGACTCTGACTACTAACAGTATTAAAATACATTTCAGTGGCAGTTACAGGATTGTAGACCAGGCTGCACACTAATTGTTCACTTTAGTATTTTATTCCGATTTTTTTCCGATCTTTTTACGTTATTATTAATATTACTTTTTATAATTATGTTGTTATGAATTTCCAATGAAACTAACATAGTACTGTGTAAGTAATTTGTAATTACATTTAAGTCATTTCATGTAAATATTATTTTATAATAAATAAGTGAATTGTTGTGGAGTGAGTGACGCGGTGTATTAAATATACAATGTAATAATGTTGATATTTTTCGCTATGGAGAGCATTATCATATTGTCTTATTTACATTAAATATTATTTAGAAGAACACGTGGAAACCAATGGAAGAACATAAACCAAACCTCAGATACCCAACCTAATTTTATAAGCATTCTTAGTAAGTAGGCCTATTTTTCCAACACTGCCCAACATGGTGACTCAAATCCTCTACTCCACATACAATAATGTACCTGCCCCATCTGCCATATTCGTACCACCCACATATCACACATATACAGTAAGATCTATACCACATATCACCCATACATATACCTGCCATATTTGTCCACATATCACACATATATATAACCTGCCATATACATACCACCCATATATCACCCATATTATGTACCTGACACCACATACCACCCATATTATACATGTTTACATGTATCTATCCCATCATAGTAGACATGTACCGTACAACAAGAGTCCCACAAGAAATGAAAACAAATAAGTTGGTGCCAGTCCCCAAGAAGGGCAACCTAACACTCTATGGTTCTTTTCGGGGAATCTCATTGATCTCGATTGCTGCAAAACTATACAATAGAATTCTATTAAATCGCATCAGGGATCCCATAGAGAGACTGCTACGTGGAAATCAGAATGGGTTCCGTAAAGGTCGTGGGACCATGGAGCCCATTTTGGCACTTAGAAGGATAATTGAAGAGTTATCAAAAAAGAAAGACAGGCATCTGGCTGTTATCTTTGTTGACTTCTTCAAGGCCTTTGATTCAGTCTCTCGCTCACGTATGTTCAGCATACTTTCATTATATGGGATTCCTGATGAAATTATTGCAGCAATCAGATCAGTATACGATGGTTCGACAACATTTGTGTCTACTGTTGACGGTGACACAGAACCATTTGAAGTGTTATGGGGCGTACTCCAAGGAGACACACTTGCACCATTCTTGTTCATTATTGTGGTTGACTATGTTCTACGCATGTCCTTAGATCATCATAATGATGATGGGGTGATGATAACTCCACCTACTGGCTCCAGAAGTCGAGGAAATCCTGCCAAGTACCTAACTGATCTAGACTTTGCTGATGACTTAGGAGTACTCTCAGAATCATTAGAGGGAGCCCAGCGGCTCCTCAGCTCATTAGAACATGCTGCTTCAAGTGTTGGTCTTTTTATTAACTCCAGAAAGACCAAAATTCTGACAGTTAACTTTGAAAGTCCTCAGCAAGTCTCTGATCGGATGAGCATAAGCTCAAAGGATGGTATGCTTGAGCATGTGGACGACTTCTGTTACCTGGGATCATGGATCCGGAAGTCAGGTGAGGACCTTCGAATACGTAAGGGAAAGGCATGGGCAGCCTTGAATAGGCTTTCCAGGATTTGGAAGTCACCTAGAATTAATCGGAAACTTAAGGTCCGATTATTTAGAGCAGCAGTAGTTCCAGTACTCCTCTACGGGAGTCCATGCTGGGCTCTAACTGCTGAGGACACCAAATCTCTGGATGGCACATTCACAAGAATGCTACGCCGGGTACATTGTGTCAAGTACAATGCACACATCTCCAACCAGACACTATATAACATTGGAGGTGTCTCATTGGTTCCCCCAAGCTTGACACTAGAACAAAATCGCCTTCGCTTTGCAGGACATTGCTTTCGCCGTGAGGACCAGCCAGTGCATAATCTTGTACTTTGGCAGCCTCATGGAGTGAATAAGCATGGTGGACAGCCCATGACTTTCTTGAGACGCATCTTAAAGGACACTGGCCTTAAAGATGCGGATGATCTAGCAAATGTCATGGGTGATAGGGAGTTGTGGCGGTGCAATTTTGTTGACAAGCCGGCACAGCATTCTTAAAAATGCAGCTGCAATGCAGCATGCCGATCCTAGTAGTAGTATTATACATGTACATACCATATATATATATATATATTCCACATATCACCCATACAATCATACATGTACCTACCATATATGTACCAAATACCATCGTCCTATCATATCGTGGTTAGTGTGATCTTAAATCTCGATCGCTTTAAAGGTATGTACTCAGCAATTTTGGAACTTAGAAGAATCATTCAAGACCTCCAAAGTAGGACAGTTGATTGCCTGTCATTTTCTAGACCTGTCAAGACATGTCCTGCCAAGACCGCGGATGTTGAAAATGTGTATTTCAAGACTGATCTGATTCCTGATGGAGATGGAGTCATAGCTGCTATCAGTTCAATTTATCAGAGACACCGACACATCAGCAAGGTGTTGCCATCATTCTATCTTCATGGTCTACCGTAAGGACATGCGTAGACCACTGTGTCACCATCGGCAGTAACACAAATTACGTCAAACAATCGCATAGCAATGACATTGCTGCAATAATTTCCTCAATAATCCCATAATGAAAAGCAAGCAATGCTTTAAACAATAAAAAGGTCAACTGTCGCTGTCGGTCGTCCAACCTATGTCTAGAAAATTTCTCCTCACAGATTTAAAGCAAAAGACTACTAATGTCAATAAAATATACATATCAATATCAAAACAGTTTAGACTGGTTCCAATCCAACGACCAACAGTTACGTACACTGAGCAAAACCTACTACAGTAGAAGAGGCCTGTTTGTAGAAGATATTTCTCACTTTCACACAATCACCAAACATCATTGAAATTATAATTTCCCGCCACCGCCACCATACCTATTCCTACACTATTCCATCTCAATCATTAATAAACTTTGCTTTGCTACAACATGTGTTTTTATTCTTAACTGAGATCAGGAGATAGGGTAGCAGGTAGGTTAGACGTTATAATGTTGGAGAGTTGTAGATAGTAAGTAGTTCTGTAGTTGGCCTAATACATTCTCTGGTATATCAGTATATGGATATAGGCCATACCACATACCAGCATACGGATGTACGGCGTTATACAGTTATAGGCTATTCAGAAATCGATACGGTCTGACGGTAGGGACATATATTTACTTAGGCCTAATTATCAATAAATAGGGCCTAGAGTTGTATATTATTAGATAAGAATTCAGTCGTAAATTATACCTAAGTTATAAAATATGGCTCAACAACCAGGGATCCCGAAGTCGGTAAAGTTCCTTTTGGGCGGCTCGGCGGGGATGTTAGCAACGGTATTCGTTCAGCCGTTGGACCTGGTCAAAAACCGAATGCAGATGAGCGGAGCGGGCTCTGCCGCTCGCGAACACAAAACCAGCATCCACGCGATCCGAGCGATAATGTCCAACGAGGGGATATTCGGATTCTACAACGGACTGAGTGCCGGACTACTGCGGCAGGCGACCTACACGACCACCCGACTGGGTATCTACACGCAGCTGTTCGAGTACTTCAGTAAACCGGACGGCACTCCGCCAAACTTCTTCGTTAAAGCGGGACTCGGCGTCACTGCGGGTGGATGCGGTGCGTTCGTCGGGACGCCCGCCGAAATCTCCCTGATTCGGATGACGTCAGACGGTCGTCTCCCACCCGATCAACAGCGAAACTACAAGAACGTCTTCGACGCGTTAAACCGGATAATCAGAGAAGAGGGTTTATTTACGCTTTGGCGAGGTTGCGGGCCTACTGTGGTGCGAGCCATGGTTGTCAACGCAAGCCAACTCGCGAGCTACTCGCAAGCCAAGTCCGTGCTTTTAAACACCTCGTACTTCCAGGACAACATATTCTGCCATTTCGTCGCGTCCATGATAAGCGGGTTTATAACCACGACGGTTTCTATGCCGGTAGATATCGCTAAGACTAGGATACAGAACATGTCTGTGGTTGACGGAGTACCCGAGTACAAAGGGGCTGTTGATGTTCTGAGTAGGGTGGTAAAGAAGGAGGGTTTGTTCAGTCTGTGGAAGGGGTTCACCCCCTACTTTGCCCGATTGGGTCCCCATACCGTACTCACCTTTATATTCTTAGAGAGGTTGACTTCTTTGTACAAAGGTCATAAAGGCATCGAAGGTGGTAGATCCTTATAGAACCCCATCTGTACACCGTTGTTTTATTGAGTACGAAATATATGTAGTTTGGGACTCTTGAGTGAATGATATTATAGTTAAGTTAGATAGTATTATTAAATTATCGACTTGGTCACTCATTAGACACACTAGACAACATAATGTTAGGTATTTATAGTTAATATAATGAGTTTAAACTCATAATATAAATGTTTATAGAATATAAGTTAATAGGTCCACCCACCCTAGTAAGTTATTCACTGCAATGAATTTATTGTGCCTAGTTGTTGTTATTTCATTTTTATTCAATTAAGTTCATTGATTAACTCAGAGTGTTTCAAAGGTTCTCATTAATTTAATTTGCTATTGTCAAATCAATTGAAAAGTTCAATAAATACGGTTCATAAAGTTCATATCGAGGCACTCTGCCTACTATTCCTTGCGAATGTTTGGAGTCTATTTTAATTTTTATACTTTTTTTCATGTTCCCTACAAAGCGCAACTCATATAAAGAGTACGTAATTACTGTAATTTATTGGTATTTGAATAAATTTTTATGCTTATAATTTTGAAACACTGCATTTCAATTCATAATTTATTTGCCTATTTTTTAGGAGAAGGTTTTAGTAGAATAAGTATTATAGCTACAGGTAAAACCCGTACGGAACTGGAAGGAGTTATCATAATTTGGTGGTTAATAATGCATAAATAAGGTAATAACTCGATTTAACTTTGTGATGTTTATTAATTTGTTAACAAATTGTCGTTGTTTTACCAATTAGTATTTATTATAATAAGTGGATACCAATTTGTCATATGTTGCTGTGTGGGTGAGTTGACTCAAACCAAACCTAAACGCACACGGGGAGGGAGGCCACTGGCATCTGGTAAGCAATAATTCAACGGAATAATTATTTCACAGACAGTCTGACTCATTCACATTACACATTTATTGTTTTTGCCTGACAATTTTGAGTTTCGACAAATGCAATAACCGTAAAAATCTTGAATTAAAAGGTGTGCAAAGTCTGAGTGAATAGGCCTATATAACACGCGGTTACCATAGCATCGAATGGAGATTCCTGAAACAGATTTTAATACATATATTTTGTTACATTATGTTAACTTAACAGCGTTCTGGTGAATTACTCGTAACGCTGAAAAGTACTACTTTGCAGCGTTGCGGCCTATAAGGCGGAACGCTGCAAAGTAATCAATGACATGGAAACATCTTCAATTACCATATTCCAGAATGTATTATTTCCATTTATGTTAATGCACGTGCTTCTTTATTATCCAGTTTGCAGTGACGGGACTAGCTTAGCTACTGTATGTAAATAATTGTTTAACATGTACTTGTAATTAATGCATTATGTCGAAAGGCCATAGAGAAAATGACCAAAGAAAACAGTGTTCAGTAAAACTGAACGGACACAGACGGTGACTTCAGTCGACTATTCAAGATGGATTAATGATTTATCACATCCAAGCAGGAGATAACTTCCAATAAACTTTAATTAGATTTAAATGTATAATTAATACTGTGTACCAGTGTACCTGTTAATAAATTTTACTTATATTCGATATAGTTCATGACTAAAAATGTATAAAAGAGCATCCAATAAATCCCTTCTTCACATACCGAACGCTGATAAGTTGACATAATGTAACAAAATTACATCATCATTGTGAGCAAAGGTCACTTTTCAGCGTTAAAGACCCTTGTTTATTATGTAAACCTCCCTCGCTGCGCTCGCTCGGTACATAAAATAAACTCTGGTCATAACGTTGCAAAGTGATACTTTGCACACAATGATGTAAATAGTTATTGTTTAACTAACCGATAGCTTGGTGGGCGACGTTTAGATCTCCACAAAGTATCACGGGTTTCTTCGATTCTAGACGTTTTAGATATTTCGTGAAGTCCAAGTCCCACTCCTTGGTCCTGTAGTCTAAGCGGACGAGACGCTCACCGGAGTTAGGTACGTAACTAGTGACCAAGTAGAAGTTGGGATACTCAGCGGTGATCACCCGCCCCTCAGTGTCGTGTTCCTTTATACCTACGTTGTAAAGGCCAATAAAAGGGTACGGTTCATGATCATGGTTAATATACACTTTTACTCATTGTAGCGAGTTGCTAAAGACGGCGAAGTACTTATAGTACAGTTATTCAGTACAGTATACAATGCAGTACAGTACTGTGCACTGCGTACAGTATGGTTGAGCACAGTGGCTGCAGAGGGTATTGGTATTGACATAAAGAAGCTCATGGGGACATAAATAGCGGACTTACAAGGATCTGGTAGCACAGATTCACACAATACACCATGACCCGTAATATAGCTTCCCCCCCGCCATTTATTCTACATATCTTTATCATTTGAAAAACAACTAATTTATTAAATATAATAAATGGCCTGCAGCGAACGATAATTCTTGCAATCTTTCAACGCCTATATCTCAGCTGTTTCTCAACGAAATTCAGATATTGTTACATATTTGGAATCCTTGCAACGCAAGCTTTTTAATGATATGAAAAAATTACGACAAATATGAAGAATGGCCACGATACAGAGGGTGCGATTTCGCAAAAGACACTTTTTTAAAACGCTTATAAATAAAATTTAAAGGCGAAATCGAAAATTCCAGGTTTATAGTAACAACCACGGTGAGTTAACTAGTTGTGTTTCAAATTTCAAGCAATATGATAAAGATTTGTAGACAAATTTGGGGGGGGGGGGGGGGTCCGTGTCATCGGAAAATGATACTATATTACGGGTCATGGTGTAATTAAGAAAGCTTGCGTTGCAAGGATTCCAAATATGTAACAATATTACGAAACAGTTAAGATGTCTAGGCGTTCAAAGATTGCAAGACGTATCGTTCGCTGCAGGCAATTTATTCGATTTTGAATACACAATGTTCTGGAACATTTTGTATATGTAATAGCTACTCAATAGAGATATTGTATTATGGTACTATGGGTACTAGTGGGGAAGTATAAAGTATTACTATAATTATTCTTACTTCACTATATATTTTTCAAACGATCCCGAATTACCCGCTATTATACTACGATTAACTAACCTATACCATAATCAACGCTAATAGGCTTAGTCTTGGATAAGAGACCTGTGCCAGAATATCCCTCCTTCTCGGCCGAATTCCAGTAGCAGTAGTACTCGGAATGTTCGCATTGCGGTGGAATCTTACCCTTCGCACATTTCGTTTCTTGGAAACAAATAACATCGGGTTTCTCCATATCGATATACGAGTGGGCATTCTTCTACACAAAGAAAATCGAAGAAAAAATATATGAACTCATTTACAGTAGGTTCCAGAATTATAAACGATTAAATAATAATTTATTACCAATAATTTAATTATGGCAGTCATTTTATCGACCTAAAAATTATAATTTTTAATGAAATTTTAACAGGAAAATCACCAAAATATATTAATCAATCATCATTTAAATTATATTAATTATCATTAAAATCGATTAATTATCACTTAATACGGGAAAGGAGCAGGTTACAGTGGCACGTTATTCTAACAAAAACAATATAAAATAAATTCAATAAGCCTAGAGTTATTAATTAAACAAAATATTACAGTTTGATTTTTTGTGAGCAAAATGCATTTTAGTGATAATTAATATGCTTTTTATTGGAGGAAATACTGTATTTGAATATTGAATGACAACAATTTTGTAAAAAAAACATTTAATTGAGTGGAAAAGGCAATTAATTATGTTTTAGTGACCAATAAAATAAATGAATTAAATAATTAAGTAAACAATTCCTCAGATGTGTTGTAAGAATGAGGTCATCATGAAATTATCACTCTGATAGAGATAAAATTAATAATCATAGGAACGTCTAGGTAAATAATGAATACCCGAATAGAATACATTTTGCTAATTAGTCCCGAGACTCAACACAAGTGCTGTAACAAATCTTACGTCAATCCATGCTCGTAATCCATTCACGTTCCACGCACTAATTTTGAAATTCCAAGAAACGCCATCTGCTGTCTTTGAAAGGTTTCCAAATTGATCTTCTGACAACAGAGGAATGTCATCTCGTTTGCCTTTTTTCTTCGGAGGGGGGTCACAAGCTTTATTGGTTACGATTTCTTGAGGTTTTGTAGAGAAATAATCCGTAACCTATAAACAAACAATATAATTAATATAACAATAATTTATACACAATATTAACTTGAGTACACACTAATTTTAATTAAAAGTTAACGTCGTTTTGTTACCAATATAATGTTTGCAAACAATACACCCACACTGCTCGCAACACGCTTATTGGGATCCCGATAGTCACTCCCGATCACGGGTAATACATATTAATACTAAATAACAGTAAACGATATTTACTTTACATTACTTTGATTTAAATTTTGTTTTTTATTACTGTTCAATGTTCAGGCCCTATACAGTATAAGTGAAATTGCCGTGTTACCCTAACCAATATAACCCATATACTAAGAAGAAATTTCAGCTAACTGGCTAAATGTCTTAGATTATGATTAATCGTTGACTTATATGACAGATAATTTATACGGTTCGGTTGCCACATCGGGTTCCCACACGACGTACCATCCGACCTGATAGGAGTTCACGGTAGGCTACTAAGAATCGGCAACCCGGCAGCTGATTCCTGATAGTATGTAGGTACGCGGTACCTCAAATATGATTATATATACCCACCCAGTTAATAGTGAGTTGTCCATGAATGAATATTACTCAAAGGCTACTGACCGAACTCAAACCTATTGATCAATTGAGTGGACCCGTTGACCGGACCCATTGACAGGACCCATTGCCATTTAAAGGAACAGGTTAGTAAAGGAGCAGGTTACAGAGGCGTGTTGGGGGAACCAAGACAATAAAACGAAAGTTAACAAATGTTACGAGATTATGCAGGTTACTTAATTGTGGTAATAAGGGTCCGGTCAATAATACACAAGTTGCCACTACTTCTGTACTTTGTTTGTAAGATTTTGGAGAAAAATTGAACCCAATCACGAAATAATGACATACGCGACTCCTCGAAATACATTACAGAAGTTTAGTTTGGTTAAAGAGCCAGGGTTTAGTTTAATAATATAACTCCCCGGGCTGCCGGGTTCAACTGTCTCATATCAGCAACAGCAATGCGAGTTTACACATTTAAAGTGCACTCTATCTATAGGCCCTACGTCATTATTATTATAACTTACCTTTCTTTTTGGAGGCATATTGTTAATACTAAACGGAGGACGTAGTGAGCGATGTAATCGTAAAGTAGACCACATGAAAGTCAGCCTACCAAAGTTTAATCCTAAATCTTACCAAAAAGGTGAAGCTTATATCTGTATATTACTAATTAATTGTTTTTGTTTTACAGTACAGCAGTATTAGGTAGTTAGGCAGTTAGGTGTATGTTTTGACTGTATGAGTCAATTCTAATCAATTGTATTGCTCAAACACACTACGACCGCGTTTATGGTAATATAAGTTTGTAGAACTACTGAACTATTCAATATTCATATTCGATGAGCTAACCGACAGACCGAACTTCTTCAACTACCGCACCGGCACCGGTACTGTTTGAAATCACGAAATTGTAATACACTACCGTGTAAGAAGTTATTCAAATTTGCCGCCAAAACCACAAGGCCATCGTTTATTATGATATACAGACAGTATTTACTACTTTTTAGTTTTTAAGTTAACTACTTCACTATATGGTTTGGATGAATCACGTTCACATAAAATAGATTTACTTAGATTCACTTCGCACTTTGACCATAACAAAACAAAGACCTAAATCAAAACATTGATTATTTCACAGGAATTCCAGGGGAACTTCGACGCAAATAACAGCTGATTAATCTCAAAAATAAAACTGTATCCTGTTCTACTGTGTTTAGTGTTAAAAAAAAAAGTAAATTTTCTTCGGCCGCTAGGTCAGGGATTACGCACAAAGTCTGACGACTTATTTCCAGTGCGGTCCCCCCAGAACTTTACTCCCAAGAGAAAACTCCGGCAGTACTCATTTAGCTACTACTTAAGGATGCAAGACAGAGATGCGCCCTGGCTGGTCCCTTTAAAGCATTCGTGCCGAAACGAAAACTGCCCTGGCCCATGTGAGGATCGAACCCACGACCTACAGGAGATGTGAATTCAATGCAACCACTACACCAAGGTGGAACCTTAGGTTAACCTTAGGTTTTGGTTAAAATAACATTTAACATTGAGGCGGGGTATTAATTCGTCAAGGAGGGTTTTGGGTCCAGTCCCCCCCCCCCCCCCCCCCCCTGTCTCCAGGAATTACAAGGAAATATTTTATCTCTCTGCTGACTGCATTAAAACTAATCGCGGTAATGTCGCATTGTACATACTACTCTACTATGGCTGAGCGACTCGGTGTATCTAAAGACCTGGAATTTAACACCCCCCCCCCCCCCCCCCCCACCCCTCAACCCCCTCGTGCCCTGAAATTAAGTGATGTT